>JZKD02S0305361.1:134003-150559 GCA_000966675.3 Picea glauca | reverse complement strand
CCAAACCTTGTCGATACTAGGGTGGTTCGTGGGCAATGTAGGGTTGGAACATGACATTGTTAGCGTGGTCCATGAGCGGCGTTGCAGGGGAGGGGGAGGGAGGGAGCGGGGAATAGGTGGGAATGGGGGTGGAGGGAGGGGGGAGGCGTGATTCGAGGAATTTACCTCCCCCAAAATTTGTTAAAAAACGTATTTTTTTTAATTTTTTTTAATTTGGTTTATTTTAATTTGTTTTTTAAATATAATTTTTTGTATTTTTGTATTTTTGTATTTATGTATTTTATATTTTGTATTTTTTTTCGGGTTTTTTTTTCTTGTGCATTTTTTGTTTTCTTCTATTTTTTTCCTTTTTATTTTTGTTTTTTAATTTTAGGGGTTTTTAATTTTTTTTCCAATGTTTTTTGTTTTATTTTTTACTTCAAAAAAAAAATGGATTATGATTTTTTTAAGGTATTTTTTCATTTTTTAAAACTTGTTTGTAGAGTTTTTTTTTCTTTTCTATTTATCATTTTTTAATGTAAAATAATTAATTAATTAATTTTCAAGCAACAATTTAGGAGTCGATTTTGAGTTTTTTTATCTACGACGGTATCAATTGTCAAGGCCACAATTTCAATCAAATCGTAATTTTAACTCCACAAACAAAATGGTGCTATTGATAGCATCACTTTTCAATTCAATGGTTAGTTTTGAGTTTTTTTGTCCAATTGTCAAGGTCGTCATTTCAAACATGTTAGAATTTTAACCACCCAAAAAAAAGGGTGCTACTGGTAGCACTATTTTTTTATTCAAGGGTAAAAATAGCCACTAAATGCAACCTCTAAAAAATGAGAGCTATGGAGATTTCTCGTTAAGTTGGTAACTTTGTTTAATATATATTGGAGTATGATTGTATGCACATAAAACTTGAAAGGATGGGTGTTGAAGAAGACATGTCATTCCATTGTGAATGCATATGAACTATATGTCATTAACTTAGATTATTAAGGTGAGTTCATTGGTTATCCAAACATTGCATAACAAGATAGATCTATTGAGCATAGAGCTATCAAATTTGTGCATAAGCAGTGTTGGTGGTTGGTGTTTAACCCCAACAGGTTTTGTCAATTGGGTGGTCTTTCCCAAAGTATTAGAGAATTGAGAGAGTATTCAATTCATTAAGAAATCCTCTATGATCAGAATTGAATATACACATAGAACCATAAAAGTATCTCATCCTTGATGACTTTGATATTTTCTAGCTCAGTTGGATATTCACATGTAGAGGAGTTGCATCGTAGACATGGTATTTACATATTCTTGGTATTTATTGGCTTGATTACTATTGTGTTATTCATAGTTACCAAGTTCGAGTTTGAATTCATATTCGAATTCAATTCATTAAGATAAAAAATTGAATAAAATATTTTCAATTTAGAAAAAAATCGACTGTATACATCTTAAAAATTTAGATATATATACTTTCCTTATTAGATTAACTATGTATTTTGTTCAATTTTTTTACTCATTCAGTTTGAAATTTGAATAATTTTTAATAATGTAACCTCTTACAAGTGCAATTCACCAAGAGAAGTGACACATATCTCTTCCCTCCAAATCATTGAACCAACACATGAATCAACAAATTAATGATATTCCCACCACATGAATCAACATGATCACACCCATCATCGATCTTGCATTGGCAGAGGTAGTTAGCCCCTCCTTGGAGGGAAGAGAAAGTGCTACACTTTCTCCACCACTAGTTGGAGACGAAGGGGCCACAGAAGGAGGGATTGAAACAATCGTGATAGTAGTGTGATTTAATACACAAAAGCAGTAACAATTGTGAAGGGAGTTGAAGAAGTCTGAGAGCACAAGCTCTATTTCTGAAAGTCTGCAGAACTTGTTGGAGCCGAAGCTCTGCATAGTTTTGTTTTTGTAATAGTGTGTCACATTCAAGTTGGTAATACATTAAGCATTTGTGTGTTGATATATTCATGAGTTGTGTGCATGAATGATTTTAAGTTCTGAGTTATGTTGCATACAAACACCTTGAAAATACTTTCTCTATGTATTTGCACAACCTTAAGTAGGTCTATATGTTCTTGAATATGCACTAAAATTATATATGTGTTCTTATGTGCTAAGAGTAGCACAATGTTAATTTTATTACAAGAATTTTTTTTATTAGTGTTATCATCACAACGCGCAGTCTACAGTGTGGTTTTGGAATTGCACAATAAGTTATGAGAAACTCAACGACGAAGTATTGAACTACATGGTCTTTGCAACTCTGTTGTGTAGAGTCGGTCTGCACACTCTATATCTAAGATATGGTATCAGAGTGGGTTTATCAGATCAGGTTTCCAGAAAATTTTTAAAGAGCAATAACTCTATTGTAAGGTGATTGTTGAAATTTTAAATCATGGCTTCTACTTCAAATCTGTAACCTCCCACTTTTACAGGTAAAAATGATGAGTTATGGTCCTTGACCATGAAGGCATTATTTTGAGGTCAAGATGTGTGGGAGATAGTTGAAAATGTCTATATGGAACCAGCAGACCAGGAAACATATAATGCCCTCACACAAGCTGAGAAGGATGCCTTGAAAGATCAAAGGAAGAAGGATGGAAAAGAAATGTTTTACATACATCAAACCATGCATGAGAGCATACTCCCAATACTAGCATCAAAAATAAAGACAAGGAAGCATGGGACATGTTACAAAATTCTTATCAAGGTATGGACAAAGTCAAAACTTCAAAATTACAAATTCTTATAAGAGATTTTGAAACTCTATCAATGAAAGACACAGATTCAGCAGAATATTTTTACACCCATGTTATTGGCTTGATAAATCAGATTAAGTCTCATGGAGAAACCATAGAGGATATAAAGGTTGTTGAGAAGGTACTTAGGAGTCTTCCTACTAAATTTGATTCTCTTTTTCTGACTTTGGAAGAGAACAAAGACCTGAGTCAGTTTAGTCTAGATGAGTTGCAAGCCTCCCTCATTAATCATAAACATAGGTTAAATAGATCAGATATGTCATTAGAGAATGCATTCTCAGTGCAATCATCTATAAGTCATGGAAGAGGAAGGGGGAGATATAACTCTAGAGGCAGAGGAAGGAGTTTTGCTAGAGGAGGATGCAGTAATAGTCCTGCAAATACTGGTGATAGAGGTCAAAATCAAAATACTAGTCATCCAAGTGGTCAGATATTTGATAAATCAAATATTCAGTGCCATTATTGTAAAATTATGGACACTATGCATATGAATGCATGAAGAGACAATATAATCATAACAAGAAAGGTCAAGATCATTCAAACAATGCAAATACTCCCACCAGCCCTGTGTTTATGGAACGTGTTGAAGAGATGCCTATAATTTCACTAGTTGAATGCAATTTTTCTCAAGAAAGTCCATGTGACATATGGTATTTGGACTCAGGCCGCAATAATCACATGACAAGAAACTTAGAATTGTTTTCTAGTTTGGATAAGTCAGTACAAACTAATGTTACACTTGGAACCAATATCCAAGTCATTGTCTTGGGTAAAGGTAGTATTAACATTTTAAATAAATAGGGGTAAAAAAAAGTTATGCCGGATGTATATTATGTTGTTGGCCTAAAACATAATTTGATGAGTACAGGACAAATATTTCAAAAAGGATATAGAATATACATGGAAGATAATCACTATATGATTTTGGACAGATACCCAAGCAATCAGCTTATTACAAGAATTTAGATGACAAGCAATAGAATGTTTCCATTTACATTAAATCCATCCATGAAGAGAAAAATAGTGCAAGATTTCTATGAAGCAAAAGAGGTGCACTCTAACATTGCATTTAAAGAAGAAAGAAAAAAAGGTAGTGTGCGCAGTTTCAAGAAAGAAGAAGACAGTGGCGCAAAATTGCAGGAAACATTCCAATCTGAAGTGCAGGCTGATTCCTAGATGTCGCATTTAATATTTGAACATTAAAATTTTGTAGGTCTAAAGATGCTACATACAAAGGATATGGTGAAAGGTTTCTCATTAATTGAAAAACCAGAAATAATATGTGAAGGTTGCATCTTTAGAAAGCAACATAGAGAGTCATCTCTAGTTTGAAAGTCATATAGAGAAAAAGCTCCACTAGAAATTATACATTTAGATATCTGTGGACCAATGCAAACACCATCTATAGGAGGCAACACCTACTTTCTTACATTTATTGATGATTTCATAAGAAAAACATGGATTTATTTTATAAAACATAAATATGATGCATTTGGTTGTTTTCATCAGTTCAAATCACTAGTGGAGAAGCAAAGTGGTTACTACATCAAGGTTCTAAGAACTAACAAAGGTGGTGAATATGTTTCAAGAGATTTTCTAAACTTCTGTAAAGTTCATGGAATTCAAAATCAATTTACTGTGCGGTATACACCACAACAGAATGGTGTCACAAAAAGGAAGAATCGCCCCATCATGGAGATGGCACGTAGAATGTTAGCGGCCAAACATTTGTCAAATGAGTATTGGGATGAGGCAGTAGCAACTGTGGTGTACATCATGAACAAATGTCCAACAAAGAGTGTGAAAAACAAAGTTTCTCAAGAAGCTTGGATAGGTATGAAGCACAATGTTGCGCACTTGAAAGTATTTGGTTGTTTCGCATATGCACATGTTCCAGATGAGATGAGAAAGAAGTTAGATAACAAAGGATAGAAATGTATATTTTTTGGGTACTCTGAAGATACAAAAGCATGCAAACTGTATTATCCTACTGCAAGAAAAGTTATAATTAGCTGGAATGTTCAATTTGTGGAGAATGAATCATGAGATGGAAGCATAGAAAGGACAGTTAGAATTCTTGATGATATGGGGCACGATGACATGGAGGATGAAGTGGTTCAAACACCAATTACAAGTCAGAGTGAAGTTCCTTCCACTCCTAGAAATGTGACAAAAATCACATTGCAAACTACTCCAGTATTCACACTAGTGATATTTGCAGGTGCGCAGTCCACACCAAGAGTGAAACAAACTTCAGCAAGCAGTCCAAGTAGTTCTACATCTCCAGATCCAACATTAGAAAATTTGTTACCAAGAAAGACAAGAAGTATGCACAACATTTATAATGTTGACATAGTAAATTCATTCTTAGTCTTTGCTCTGTTTTCATAAATAGATGATCCATTAACTTTTGAAGAAGTTGTCAAGGATGATATATGGGCACAAGCCATGGATGAAAAAATTGCATGCATAGAGAACAATCAGACATGGAAATTGGTAGATGTACCTCAGGGAAAGGATGTGATAAGTGTCAAGTGGATTTATAAAACTAAGCAAGATGCAGATGGAAATGTGCATAAGCACAAGACAAGGTTAGTTGCAAGGGGTTTCACACAACAACTCGAAATAGATTTCAATGAAACATTTGCACCAGTTGTGCGGATGGACATAGTTAGAACCTTGTTGGCTATCGGTGCACATAATAAATAGCATGTTTATCAAATGGATGTAAATTCTACATTTTTGAATGGTCATTTAGAGGAAGATGTATATGTGGAACAACCACAAGATTATGAGATTCCAGGACAAGAAAATAAAGTATACATATTGAAGAAGGCGTTGTATGGATAAAGCAAGCTCATAGAGATTGGTACAGTCGCATAGATTCCTACCTCACTCAAAATGGATTTCAAAGAAGTGATTGTGAGCCAACACTATACATCAAAGAAAATCAGCAAGGAAGATGAAGGATCTAAAGTGGATCCCACTCTATTTAAAAGGTTGGTAGGTAGCCTTATGTATTTGACAGCAACAAGGCCTGATATTATGTATGGAGTAAGCTTGATTTCAAGGTTCATGGAAACTCTGAAAGAATCTCATTAGAAGGGAGATAAAAGAATTATAAGATATGTGAATGGAACAAAATACTTTGGCATTATGTATTCTACTTCAGAAGATTTTAGACTTGTTGGATATACTGACAACGATTGTGGAGGCAGTGTAGGTGATAGGAAAAGTACCTTTGGGTACACATTTCATTTTGGAACAGGTATAGTGTCATGGGAATCAAGGAAGCATCCCATTGTAACTCTTTCTTCAGTTGAAGATAAGTATGTCGTAGCTACAAGCGCAACTTGTCAATTTGTTTGGATGAGAATAATGTTAAAGGATTTGTTGTAGGAACCACAGGAACCAACTAAAGTGTTATGTGATAACAACTCCGCCATCGCATTGTCCAAGAGTCATGTGTTTCACAAGAAAACCAAGCACATTGATACAAGGTATCATTTTATCAGAGAATTGGTGAATAACAAATAAATTTTCTTAGAGTTTTGCAGGTCTAAAGAGAAAATCACAAATATATTTACAAAATATTTGGCAATAAATGCATTTCAAAATTTGTGAAGTTGTCTAGAAGTTTGCGCAGTCACAGATATTTGACAATTCATGTCAATATAAGTTTTTGATGTAAATTTTGTGTCTCATGATTCCTACCTACTTATAATTAAGGGGGAGTGTTGGAGATATTAATTATAAGTCATGATCTTTACGTTTATGTCAACTTAGTCAGTCACGACAAGTAGGAGTATTATTAATGAGTCGATCTCTAATATTTCTCGAGCTCTGTTATTCAAATAGAGTCAGTCAAAATTTATTGTCATCTTAAATGCTTGATTCGGTTAGCTTCTATAGGAAGTCTCAATCTCATTCTTTATATTTTCCAAGTATGTAGATAGGCGAGATAGTAGTGTGAGTTAATACAAAGAAGAAATAACAACTTTGAAGGGAGTTGGAGAAGTCTAAGAGCACAAGCTCTATTTCTGAAAGTCTGCAGAAGTTATTGGAGTCGAAGCTTTGCATAGTTTTGTATTTTGTAATAGCACACATCATTCAAGTTGGTCATACATTAAGTATTTGTGTGTTGATATATTCATGAGTTGTGTACATGAATGATTTTAAGTTATGAGTTTTGTTGCATACGAACACCTTGAAAATACTTTCTCTTTGTATCTACACAAGCTTAAGTAGATCTATATGTTCTTGAATCTGCACTGAAATTATATATGTGATCTTATGTGATAAGAGTAACACAATATTAATTGTGTTACAAGAATTTTCTTTATTAGTGTTATCATCACAACGTGCAGTCTACAACACAGTTTTGGACCTGCGCAATAAGTTCTGAGAAACTCAACGACGAAGTATTGAACTGCTCGATCTTTGCAAATGCGTTGTGTAGAGTCAATATGTGCGCTCTAGATCCGAGAAAGAGTATTTACACTCAAAACTAAACCAATAATAGGCCTTGTAGTCATTCAGAGAACATAGATGCATAAGTTAGAGAAACAAAGATCAAATATTTAATAACACAAAATATCCAACTTGTCCATCTTTATGAAGCAAGTGGAAAGTACACACAAATCCTTGTTTAAAGATTACTTGGATGCTCTTACATCACCTTGATATTTTTTTCAAAATCACTCAAACCTTGAGAAACACCCACCGCGAAACATGATGTAATTTTATTGATTTGCATGAATGGAAAAACGCAAAAAAGCACGTAAAAAACTAGCCAACCTTAATGAAAATTTTGGCTTCGAAACTCCTGGTATTGCTAAATGTTCATTTGCCGACTTTGAATTCCTGACCAAACAAAGTGACTTCAATGTTGTTACTTCCCATGCTACATCGGTATTGCAAATAGTTTTAATGTCCAACCATGTCTACAAAGCTCATTTGATAATTATTGAAGTGTTTGCACTGGTTTCAGTCAAGAAAATATATTACAAATTGTAAAATATGGCGAAAATATATTACAAATTGTAAAATATGGCGTTGTCTAAATGTTTTACATTTTGATATTTTTTATTGAAATTACATGTTTTAAATTTGGGCGAAATCACATTTTTTTGTTATTTAAACTATATTTCTGAATACATAAATGGTTACAACCTCTTGAGAAAACCAAACACACATTAATTATACAAATTTAACCACTAAAGTTTGCATATCCAACACTTTCTCACCTAATTTAAGAAAAATTCACTGAATAATATCCAAAAAAGAACCAAAATTATAGAACAAAGAACCAAAATATTAGAACGTTTAAACTACTGCACAAAATATTGGTGAATTCTTGTACATTAATCTACTTTATAAGAAGAAAATATTAGTGAATTCTTGTACATTAGCCTACTTTATAAGCACATAGAGTGAGCTCGACTATGAGGTTTTTTTTTTCAGTAATGAAAAATATACTTATATTAGTAAATATAACAGTTCTTTTACAAAAGTTGTCTTATAAAATACAATTTACTTCCCTCTTACATCATTGTTGTCAACAAAACAATCCTTCATCAAAACAATATAGTCCTTCATCAAAAAAATTGGTGGTATAATTGGTGTCCTATCTGGTGGTATAATTGTTGTCAACAAAATAGTCCTTCATCAAACATTGTCTATGTAAGTGATTTTACAACAGATAATGACTTCTGTTTTTACTTATCATCTTATAAAAAAACAAAGTTACAAGATCTTCTTCTTCGTTCCAAAACTATATTATCTGATAGACATTCTTTCAAATCTCCCTATTTGCTTTCCTGTACCCACTACATAGTATATCCCATCTTCTTCCATCTGCATTGCATTCTTTGATAGATGATATGCTTCCTCATTTTATTGTTGGAACTTCTTGCTCAACACTTGAATTTTTGTCATCCAAGGCTGAAGAGTAACTATCTACAAAAAATTTTCATGAGAAAACCAGTCAATAATAATCTTCAAATCACCAACCAGTTGTAATATTTTTACTTTTTTAAAACAAGAAAAGTATAAGATACACCACGGGGCTAAAAGTTCCCCTTTGGTATTTTTTCCCGTACCATAATTCATCTTAATACTAAAATTACCCAAATCTGGAAATTTTAATATAACACCAACCCGCATTTTTTTCCCTTACATTGTGAGGCACCATCAAAAAAACCAACTGCCAAATTCCAGTCTAACAAGGGAGGTCTAGCGATCCTGACATGTTGTACAGTTTGTGAATATTTGTTTTCTGCCAAGTCTTATATAATTCTGTTGCAAATTCTAACCAAAGAAGGTGTATGGTCCTAAAAAATAACCATATTCATGTGCTTCCATGTCTCCCAGCAAATATAACAAGGAATTTCTTTCCAATATTCCATCTTTCTGATCCAGAACTGAAAACACTCAATAATCTGTCCTCACACCCAGAATCTATTAAGTTTTAGTTCTTTTAAAATTAAGGTCCAAATATCTTTTGTGAAATGGAACTCAACAAATAAATGATTCATTGTTTCCTCATTTTCCCCACAAAGGACACATCTGCTAGGACCAATATAGCCTCTTTTTGTCAAATTTTCCAGGTGACAATTTTTTGTTTAAACATCAACCAGCAGAAAAATTTAACTTTTAAAGGTATTTTCCACTTCCAAAGTTCTATGTACCAAAACTTTTTGACTTCCCTCCATATCCTCCCACATTTGAACTTCATATGCTTGTTTGGCATTAACAACTCATCTGTTGGTATTCCATGACCACACTATAGTATACTTTTCTGTATTTAAATCAAAACCCAATCCAACTAAACCTTTAACATAAGTTTTCCATTCCTCTTTTATTCCTCCCTCTAGTCCAAGAGTTTTTTCCTTTATCCAACTTAAAGAATTTGTAATCTTAATATCCACTATCCCTGCTTGTGCCAGAAATTTAATGTCTTGTTTCTGCAGGATACTGATTAAATTCTTTGATAGTTTATAATAGGATTGTGACCCAATCATTGGATCTAATCGATTTCTAATATCCCATCCATTTCCAGGCTTCTAAACAAGCCAATCAGTTATGATGGATAAAGAGGATGTTAGATCTCTCCAACAATTTGGCATACCAACCCTATTTTTCCTACCTTCCTTTAACCATTCAACAACATTTTTCTTTTTCAGATATTTTTTAAGGGCCACTTCATGCCATAGGCCAAAAACCATTAGACACCTCCACAAGCTTTTGGCTTCCAAGGCTTTTCCAAAAGTGTAAATATTCTTTATACCCCACCCTCCTGTCTTTTTTGGTTTAGCAATTCTTTTCCAATTTATCAAATGCATACCTTTTTTTACTTTTTTCCCAATCCAGAGGAAATTAAACATCCTTCTTCTAATTTTATCTAGTAAGCCTTTTGGAATATTAGACAAAGAGAGCCAGTAAACAAGTATGCTCTCTAGTACTGATTTTACCAAAGTGACCCTTCCCCCTAAAGAAAGTCATGTATGGCTCCAATTCGAGATTCTTTTTTTGAACTTTTTCTCAAGCCAGCTCCAATCTACCATTGTATAGCAATTTGGTTTGATGAAGTAACCCAAGTACTTAAATCTTGCATCTAATGGTTTGACTTGAAAAAGAAGTATCTCTTTCAAAACATAGAGCTCCTCTTCTAACCACCCTGATTCTAGAAATAAAGACTTCTGTGGACTGAAGTCCATCCCCGTTGTTTTACAAAAAATATCAAGAAACTCCTTAAAAACTTTCCATTCTACAAAGGTTTTGTTCCCAAATAAAATAATATCATCCACAAATAGTAAGTGTGTTATTCTTATAGCTTTTGCCACTAAACCCCCTTCAATTTTATTTTCTACAACCATCTTTTGTATTGATCTACTCAATCCTTCAACAATAAGTAGGAAAATTAATGGAGATAATGGACAACCTTGTCTCAATCCTCTTGTACTGTTAAAAAAACAGGAAGGTCTACCATTAATTAAAACAACAAAATTTGTAGTTGAAACACACCCCATAATCCAATCTGTTGCCTCTAGACTCAGTGCAACCTGAAGTAAGACTAATCTTAAGAAACCCCAATCCACCCTGTCATATGCCTTCATCATATCCAATTTAAGAACCAATGCTTTGCTATTTTTTACCTTTATACTATGTAAAGCTTCTTGTGTCACTCCAATGGCATCTGTTATTTGTCTACCCTCCAGAAATCCAAATTTTTCCTTTGAAATACCTCTTGAAAGTGAAGCCTTAATCCTCGTTGCAATATTTTTTGTGATAATATTGTATGCCAAATTACAAAGTGAAATGGGTCTAAACACCTCAAAATATTATGGCTTATCTCTTTTAGGAATAATGGCTAGAAAGGTTTCATTTAGAGCTCTTGAGACCCTACCTCTCCTTCTAATATCTTCAACTGCCTACAATAGTTCATTGCCCAAAAGATCAAATGAAGACAAGAAAAATTCTACAGTCCAACCATCCCCCGGGACTTTTTGAAGCACTAAATCCTTTAAGACTTGACAATATTTTAGGTAAAGTGACAGGATCAACAATTCTAAGACCCTCTTCCTCAGAAAAAATCCTAGGATAAGCACTAATGACTGCCAATTGATTCGAGATAGTGAGACTTTCCTGGGACTTAAAAAGATTCTGAAAATACCCTATGGCTTCATTTTGTAGACCCTATTGACTAGTTACACTTGTTCCATCCTCCTTAGTAATTTCCTAGATAGCATTGACATGTTTTCTAGCGTTTGCATATGCATGAAAAAACTTAGTATTCCTGTCTCACAATGCAATCCATTTTATTCTACATTTTTGTCTCCAGGTTTCCTCCTCCTGGCATAAGAGGAATAGTTTTCTCTTTTCTTTTTCTAAAACTAGCACTTTGTCATCCTCATTTTCAAAACCCCCTGGGTATTATGAATAAAGAGAGTCTAAATCATATTCTAGTTGCAATAATTCCTCCTTTGCCAAGAGTTTTTTCTCCCTTTCCCACTTAATAACCCTTGACTTAAGCAGTTTTGATTTTTGAACAAGTGAGTCCATAGGATTTAATATCTCTGTCTCCAAGAGTCCATTCTAATGCGATCTTACAAGGTTTACAAAATTTGTCTCCTCCAACCACACAGAATTGAATTTACACGGATACGGTGCTTTTCCTCGTCAATTTCTAAATGAAGAATCACTAGCAAGTGATCAGAAATCTTATAATTACTCACCCACAATCTGTATCCGAGTCCGGAAAGAGAAAATTCCTCAGTTATCAGAAACTGATCCAATCTCTTTGCAATGAAATCCTATTCCCCCATTCCATTTCTCTGGGTAGGGAGGAGTTTTACAGGCTCAGCATCAACTAACCCTTCATCTTCAATCAATTGACTAAAGTAGGATTGCAATGGATCAGATCTAGCATGGGGACCCCACACTTCTCTATTAGAGATGGTAAAATTTAAGTTGCCTCCGAAAATTAGGTTGTGTTCGTTGAGTAGCCCATCCTTCTTTATCCTATCCCAGAAAACATGTATGTCACCATAGGGGATGTAGAAATTAACCAACTTCACTCTTTTGTTTAGATATTTTACCAAACCATCCAATAGTATCCCTGCAAGAGTTAAAAAAGCATTGATTTCAGCTCTTCTCAGATTCCATGCAGATAACATCCTGCCCGACAAACCTATGGAATCCACCCCACAGAAATGCCACGATGGAAGAGGTTTAGTAAATATCTCCCTCGCTTTGATTGCACTAACCATTGTTTCCTGTATAAGTATTATATCAGGATTTACCAATGCAAGAAATATTTTGAGGGCTAAAAATTTTGGAGCACCCCCAACTCCTCTAACATTTAAGGTTACAACAATCATTTTTTAACCCTTGTTAGGGCTTTCTGAGCTCTGAGCTCCCTCGGACCATCAATAACCAAAGAACCTGAAGGACCCAAAGCCTTCCTCTCTTTTCCTAGTTTCCTAGCACTTCTCGTTTTGAGCGATGAGAAATCTTTTTCCAGACCTCCAAAAGCAGCGCCTTTCAAATCTGTAGGAACTCCCACCGTACGAATCACCGAGATCCTTTTCGAAATCTTATCCACCGAGACCAGTCCTAAAGACGAAGGTAAAAGATTTTCTCCCAAATAAATCGAGAGAGAAGAACGATTAAGTATATCTTTATAGGTGGGAATAAATATTTCTAAGGAATCATCAATCTCATAGAGCACTGACTAGTCAGTATGTGAGTAATATCCCACAGTTTCAAAAGGATCCTCTACAACCCCAATGGGAATTGATTCCAGAGCTTTATCATTAAGTGGCTCAATAGTTCGAAACATTGGATCTTCCATCTTTCGGACATCCTCTGCTTTCGGATCCTCCAAGGCCTTAGACACAATATTTTGTGCAAAAGAATGTGGTCGATCGCTCTATCTCCCAAGAAACAAACATTGAGCTCCCTAATAGAGGACTCAACTCCAACAATACATCCTCTTAATTCCCTCAGGACTAACTGATGACTGTACCGCAAGTTTAAAGAGTCCTCAGGTACCACAAAAAAATATGTAACCGGATCCAAGGCCGCAAGAACCACCACCGGTCGGGTAGCTTTAAATCCTAAAAAATCAATACTCCCCACCCCCTGATCCACTGCAACCGAGGACTCAGGCCTCAAGAGTTGAGTAGATAAACCAACAACCTCCCCGCCCAAAGGAGTATCTCCAAACACCCCACTCAAGTCCAAGCCATCCACACCCCTTCTCATGCACACCAAGGAAGTGCCTTCCTCTAAAACATCTCCTAAATCCACCTTATGAAATCCCTCCCCATGAGACCCCCTAGACCCCACAGTAGAAGTTAAGGGAGAGGAGGAACCAAAGGTTTCTAGGTGCACACCAGGAACAATCATAACATCGGATTTCACCAACCTAAAATCCCTCAACCAAATTAATTCGCTAGTAGACAAAGAGGAAATAAGGCTAGGGAATTGTGATTTCAACTTACCAAGGAGAGAGTCGCACTCGAAATCCACCAAAAGTAATGGCGTTGCACTGCCGACACAGTCAGTTGACAAAGTAGAGCATTGTGTCTCCAGATCCATTGAAACCACTAAATTTGAGCAATAGGGAGGAGGAGTCATCTGAACCCGAGGACAAGACTATTTTAAATGTCTCTTCTCCTTGCAACAAGCGCATCTAAAAGGTACCCCAAGGTAATCCAAACGTTGCTGATAAACACCATCGCGCCAAGCAATTTCTAGATCTGCAGGTAGGCCTTGAGATGGGTCGAAGTCAACTAAAAAATGCCCTACCCGTCGGTCTTGTCCTGATAAAAGTTGTGGATCCATAGACAAAAATTTTCCCAAAGAATCAGCAATCGCTTTGAAAGCCTCCCTGTTCCAAAAAGCAAGAAGACATCCTAGTAGAAGGACCCATAAATAGAGGAAGCAAAAATGATCCTTCTCATGATTAAAAAAAGTGTCAAGTGCCTCAGCATTAGGCTCCCTTTCTTATATACCCACACCTTGGCCATGATCACCTCAACATCCTCCGTAGACTTAAAGGTGAATCAGAACCATCCTTTAACTAGTACGAAAACCTCATGATTATAACCCAACACTGGACCCCAAAAATCTTCAACCCACCCATGAATGTCCTTCGACGACATAGACCAGTAACTAAATTGGCCCACCAATGCTTGCATGGTTAGGGAAGTGACATCCTTCAAACCTAGATCGTGACCCAGTGTCATGGTGGCCTTCGGTTGTTTGACTCTCCACAGCTTTAAGCCACTAGGGAGCTTTGCCTCCCTCACAAACCTGTGTAAATCTAATCCAGTGGAAACACCCCTCTCCTTGCAAACATTTGGTTTCCCCACCTTTACCTGCAGAGGTAATCTTCAAACCATCCTCAACAACAGCCTTTGTGCCAAACCCTTCCACTATAGACTGCAAAGAGGAAAAACCAACATGTTGAATTGGAGGTGTCTTGTCGTGATTAACCCATTCACCAACTGCTTCCAATGCAAAGAGGTCGTCGATGATCCCGATGGACCTCATGTCCAGAAAAAAGGTGTAAGCTAAACCCCAAATGAAACCAACCTTTGCCGGTTGTCCTTTCACAGCATCCGGACTCCCGTCCGACTCCCTTCGTCGATCGTCTCTTCCCTCCGGCCACTGCCTACCCGTCCATACGCCCCATCCCCTCTACCACCTCCGCCCATCCACCACCATCCATACATCATCGGCCTACATCATCCACCCCCGCCATCCCATACATACATCCCCGCCATCACTTCACCACCTACCCACCCATCCCCGCCATCAATTCACCACCTTCACCACCTTCACGTCCCTTCTCCACCTGAACCAGCTGCCATTGTTCGCGTACCGCCTCATCCAGTTTCCTCCCGCTCCTGAATTCGACATCTCGCTCCTGAATTCGACATCCAGGGCATTGTCTGCATCCCGCCTCATCCAGTTTCCTCCCGCTCCTGAATTCGGCATCCAGTTTCATCCAGGTTAGCCGTTCATCCTCTGTTAAATTCTGCTTAAATTAATTACAGTTACTCCTCTGTTAAATTCTGCTTAAATTATTTACAGTTACTTACTCTGTTGTCTCCATTATTTTGAGAAAATTTTCGACGATAGTCCTTACTGATATTTTATAATGGGCTTTGGAAAGATTGCCCATAAAAACACAGACATAAATATGGAACTCAATTGAATCAAAATTAAGTGGCATTAAATCAGGGATGACTGTAGCTATAAAACCTTGATCGCACCCAAATTGCCTTCGACATGACCCTAACCACATCGAGCTAACAAGAACGCCTCAACGGACATGGTAGTGGTGGAAGCCAGAGGGATTCCTAGATTCGAAAGTCCAAAATATAAAAAAAATCTTATAACGAAAGCACCGTGGCAGACACGATTCATAACGACGCCATGAACAATGGATGATGCGCACCACAACAGAGTAGAAGAAACTGACATCCTTTTTCTCTTCTGTGCGGCCAGAGAAAAATATACATGTGTATGGGGAGGTCCTCTGTAAAATCGTTCCAATACCCACTAAAATGACAAGAGTTTGCAGCAAAAGGAAGCAGTCTGCGTGTTCCAACAACTCCAGATCAATGGCTCTCAAGTACCCTTGGACTTTGTTCGTGGCAATGCTGAATTTGGGCATTTCTCAAGGACAAACATTCTTTCATTCGCCGCCTGATTCGGTTAATATTCTCATCTTAATGCTCTCTAACTCTACCAGACATTATTAGGAATGAATCCATACTCCTGTCATTACACAATCCGTTTTAGTTTTCAGACGTTATTAGGAATGAATCCATAATCCTGTCATTACACAATCCATTTTAGTTTTCAGTATTCATTGTATTTTTATTCATTCATTTATTTATTTTCACTGAAACATATGGCCAATAGCGCCGGCCAAATCACCTTTTATTTGGGAAATCCATGGATGTCAAGGCTACCGTGACTTTCACATGGTCTCGGCATCAGACCGCTGAGATTTGAACCTAGGTCATATTTATAAGAAGCGCTCCAACATGCCATTAGTCCACAGTCTTATGGACTTCCAGTATTCTTATTATTCATTTTATCAAACTGAAATTTACACCATCAACATGGAAATATTATCGAGCAAAGTAGGAATTACCGGGTGCAAGCCCCGGAAGTGATGATTGATGCTATGCGATTCATTTCGTTGGCTTCAATCCCATTTCTTCACCCCTGTGAGCATCACCCGATGCAATGAGTGCTAAGTGG
>JZKD02S0305361.1:93156-110874 GCA_000966675.3 Picea glauca | reverse complement strand
AGAAACAAAGCCAACAGATCCTGGCCTGTACAGCTTGCACTGAATAATGTTGTCAATTACTCTCGGTCCTCCAGTTGTCTATAATGGTATAGACCTTAAATGTATAGACCTTAAGATCTGGCATAGATCGATTAAATGGTATTAAGGTCTATAATGTTGTCAGAAGTAAGTTGTGTCGCTTCTCAGTCCTCCATGTCCAGATAAAGCAGGGAATCCATGAGACAGAAAGAGAAAATGGCGATTGCAGGTGCTCTTCACGGCCGGAAGGAGATGATATAGTGGGTATGAGAAGAAAAGAAAATGTGTGATGAGCAGACAATCACGATGATCGTCGGCGTGTATAAATAGATAAATTTAGGATGGCAGGTAGGTTTGCACATCAGGAAAGTAGGTCCTCCAGTTGCAAGGGAACCGCTGACAGTTACTCTGCACACAATTTGCATTTGTTAATCGATCGACCAACTGGCATATACAATTCATTGGCGTAGGCTAAGGTCCAGGCTGCCCACTCCACCCGCTCCTCCCACAATGAACACGCTCTGCCCCTTTTCAAAAATGGCTATATCGAAGCCCTACTGCGCAGTCTGAAGTGCAATCCTCAAACGATAAATTAATTAGTGGGAATGGTAGGTGGTGAATTGAGCGGGCTTTGGATTTGAATGGATGTGCATAATGGGAGTGGATATGGATGGTGGTAGATGGGCCGGAGGGCATGGGTGGATGATGTATGGTAGATGGGTGGAGGTGGTAGAGGGGATGGGGCGGGCGGCGTATGGACGGGTAGGCGGCCGGAGGGCAGAGACGATCGGCGACGGGAGTCGGACGGGAGTCCGGACGCCGTGAAAGGACGGCCGGCAAAGGTTGGTTTCGTTTGGGGTTTAGCTTACGCCCAGAAAAAATCCATCCGGATTAACATTTGTTCTAGAGAGGGTACGGTTAATAATACCATTCCGGGTTGCATTTATGATAGGATTCGTCAGCCTCGAATGTCGTTTGTACGCTCTTAAATCAGCCATGTACGCCTCGTCAGATTTGAGGAGGCTCACCTTGCTCCACCAGTCTTCATCGTCCAGATCGGGCCCTAAGATCAGCTCTACAACCGAAATGGGTAGCAAATGTCAATCCCGTCAGCATCCACCTAAGAGGTCAGCCCTAAAAAAACCCTCCCCACCTGCCAACTACCTGAGACCACCAGACTACACCTTGACGCCCCTCCCGAGGCCATCAGGGTCCCATCATCTCGACCGTGTCGATTTTCGACAACGATGGCCCGGTAACCTAACCCAGACCCCACTAGGGTGAATCCATGTTCCACACCTTATGCTATCATTACTTCTGCCAGCTCGAGCGTGAGGTTGTCATACCCTGATTATACTGAAGAAAATATTACGGTCGTGACAATATCAAAATGCGGTCTTTTCTATAACTTCATAAACTAGGTTGAGGTTGTTTATTTGATGGCATTATTTGAAACCTACTAAATGCAAGGGAGTGAATTGTGGGTGGCGAGGTTGCAGGAAGGGGAGAGTGAGTCACTTGCATTAGTATGACTCTACCATATTGGATCTGGCCCCGATGGGTGTTATAAGTCAGGGCACCTCCAAGCTCTTGAGTTTAATGTTGAATGCAACTATGAGAAATGTTGAATGCAACTTCGAAGGAATTCTCTTATTTAAAGGAAAATTGTTGCAGATGACGACACTGAAAGTGACAGAGGGTTTGTGATGCTCTACAACATGATAGTTAGTGTTTGATCGAGAACAAAATCTAATTGGAAAATTTCAAAGAAAACATTGATGGAAACAGATAAAAAAATGGAGTGTCCATATACAACAAATTGATACAACAACATTACGAGAACCTCAACGCGTTGTCTATCAAATGTGGAGAGGGCATTCTCATGTCCACGTTCCATTCGAGTGAGCAATGAAAACTGAAGCGTAATATGCAAATAACCATAACATAAAGGTATATAAACAATGTTAATGTATTGTTCTCCTTTTTAATGATTTGCAATGAAATGCAAATGATGTGCATCGCTCATACACATTGCAAGAGATAAATGCATATGCTCGCATTTATGTTTCTACTTACATCTCCAGTGCAGAAATATGGATTTTTGTGCCATTGTATTTATTTGAATCCTCAACATGCAGGTCTCATCCATCATTCAATTATTGCATAGCATCATGGGTGAATTACTTAAATGTTAGATTATTTCTAAATAGCAACGAAGTCAAGCTCAAAAATTTATCTATTAATCAATTAACGTATAAATTGAATAGGTCAAATGCACATATGTGGGAGATTCTCTTTCACTTATCTATACATAACAACGAATTCAAGCAAAGTACAACCGTCATATCCACGAAGAAGTCTTTAATAATTTGTTTGACTTAGGGTATTTGATAATTCACTATTATATTATTCTCCAAAGATAAATAATTAAATCTTAATTTTTATTTTTTTCCGTAATCATGATTTATTGTTTCGTGATTTAGTACCACATTGTTATGCAAATATATATAATCCAAAGATAAATAATTAAATCTTAGTTTTTATTTTTTCCTTATGCATGATCTATTGTTTCGTGATTAGTACCACATTGTTATGCAAATATATATAAATGTGAAAAAGTTATGATAATATTCACACTAACACAACAAAGTTGTTATGCTAGAAGTGCATCTTATGATATACCAATACTATATATATGGTAACCCAGGAAAATATAATATGAGAAGTGCATTCCATATCATATTAATGTTGAAATTTAATGCTCAGCTCATGCACATGTGGTTTATTTCAATTTAGCATGTTTTTGAACCATAACCAATGCAACAATACCATACACAAGTGTTGTAGTAACCAAGATCATAAGAAGAATAACCATGCACAAGAACACAATAAGTATCCTAGGAAAACCTTTTTCAATCAAGGGAAAAACCCAACAATCTTTTGCTATATTCTTAAGAGAAGATCGCCCACACCATAGACCTTAGCACATAAGAGGGTGCTTATAAAACCTAGAAACTTGCACCCAAGAAAGATGCGCACTTTAGCCATACAAGTGTTTACTGAAATTATGAGATGACAAGTGAGTGAGTGTGATCCACAATGGGGATCCACTCTTATTTATACAAGACTTGACACATCAAAAGGTGTGTCTATTGGTACAACATGGCTGACCTCTTTAACTCAATAATATAATTAATCTTTACACAATATTAATTATCTTTCACATGGTGGGGTCGACTTGTACCCTTCATAACATAATTAGGGTTACAACAAATCTTACTCTCAGACAATATAGCAAGGATCTCTCTCATCCTCTAGTGCTCAGCCATTAGAGACACGTCCACCTGTGCTCAGCCACAAGGGCGTCACTCTCAATAGATTAACTCAATTGAGTCCACAAGAGTACCATTTGGAGAACCATCTCAAGCTGACTCAACTAAGTCCATAGGAGTACAAGGAAGGACACCATCTCAAGCCGACTCAACTCAGTCCAAAGGAGTACAAGGAAGGAGACCATCTCAAGTCATCTCAAATCAGTCCAGAGGAGTAGACAAGAGACCACGCATCATCACAACTCAGTCCAGAGTCTGACGCACACCCATCACATGGGCACACCCAACACTTGGGCTCTCTCTCATAGATGTCTCAACTCAGTCCAGAGGAGAACAATTTGGAGGATGTCTCATGAAGATACAATCGAAAACACTCCCTCTCAGCTAGGGAGGCATTCTCCACCAAGCCAAGTCTCTCACAAAAGTACTCAAACTTCACCCTGGCAAGCAGTTTGGTGAAGACATCCACAACCTTCTCATGTGTAGAAAGGTATTGCACGTGTACTTCTTTCCTCTGCACCATATCTCTGATAGAATGGTATTTGATCTCAATATGTTTTGATTTATCGTGAAACACATGATTCTCTGAGAGCTTCACAAATGTCTGGTTATCACAATGGATAATAATGGAATCCATCTCATGACCAAATAAATCTACAAGGAGCTTGCAAAGCCACACTGCTTCGTGGACAGCCACACATAACATTATGTACTCTGCTTCTGCAGTACTCAAAGCTACAGAAGTTTGTTTCCTACTGCACCAGGAAACCATGACAGACCCCAAAGAAAAGCAACAACCAGATGTGATATTCCGGTCTACTGCATTCCCTACCCAATCTGCATCGGCATATCCCTGCAATCTCATGTCTACACCGAAGGCATATCTCAGGCCATATCCAATTGTGCCTCGTAGATATCTCAACACATGCTTAATTGATATCCAATGAGTATGTCTTGGTTGACTCATAAACTGACTGAGTACATTTACTGCATATCATATATCAGGTCTGGTGTTAACCAGATACATCAATGATCCAATCAGCTGTCAGTAAAGATGTGGATCAATCTTGCTTGAATCAGTAGAATCCTCGTTTATTTTCTTCAGATCCTCACCATGGGTGTAGGCATGGATTTGCAGTCTATCATCCCGAATTTCTTCAATATCTCAACTATATATTTTCTTGACTCAAGAAATCCTCATCAGTCCTCTACCACACTTCTAGTCCCAAGAAGTAGTGCATCATAACCATGTCCTTCATCTCGAATTCAGAATTCAATGCACGCTTTCATTCAGCAATAAGACTTTCTGAATTGAGGAATAAGTCATCAACGTACATGACAAAAATCATACACTCGTCACCAACAATATGGTAGTATAGGTTGGGATCAACAACAATCTTGTTGAAGCCCAAACTCATCAAGTATCCATCAATCTTCTCATACCAAGCGCGAGGTGCCTACTTTAGTCCATACAGGGCTTTCTTCAACCTACACACATGAGACTCCTTCTTATGTATCATGAATCCATCTGGATGCTCGATGTAAACTTGTTCCTCAATCTTACCATTGAGAAAGGTTGTCTTTACATCCATCTAATGTAGTCTCCAACCCATGGATGCAGGTAGGGAAATAATTGTACGGACGGAAGTGTATTGGGCTACATGAGAAAATGTCTTCTCATAATTTATTCCCTCCACCTGAGAGAATCTTCTGGCCATAAATCTCGCTTTGTACTTCTCACCACTTCCATCAGCTACATGTTTGATCTTATAGATCCACTTGGAAGTCACCACAGACTTCCCTTCCAGTCTCGAAACGATATCCCACACATCATTCTTCATGATGGACTGATACTCTTTTGTCATGGCATCTTGCCAAACTTGTTGCTTCTCCATGACAAGAAGTCTCAATATCAATGATGTGGCTCATAGATGAAACATAGATTGAAAATATCTGTCATTTCTTACTCTCTCGGAATGTACCTCGAGGAGTTGCATTTCCATCTTCCTCCTGCAGAGTTTGTTGAGCCCACACAGGTATTTTATGGCCCACTGCAATGTCTTTGGGAACATCAACTAGAGCTACGGGATCAACTGGATCAACTAGATCAATGATTGTCTCCCTCTAAACTGTTGAAGGTGAAGAAGGTACTATCTCATTGTCAATATCCATATGAGATTATTTGGATCTTTGAAAGGATATCTTTTCCTCAAAGGTGACATCTCTGCTCACCTCAATCTATCTCTAACCAGGGATGTGGATCTGGTATGCCTTCGAAGATTCATTGTACCCCACAAATGTACCCTTTCTTCCTGAAGGGTCTAGCTTGGTCCTCTTCTCCTTGGGTACATGAATGTATACTTGGCACCCAAATATCCTGAAGTATCCAACCTCAGGCTTCACTCTGGTGAAAGCTTCTTCGGGAGTTATGTTCTTCAAAATCTGATGAGGACTCCTGTTCTGAACATACACCACTGTCATGGATGCTTCTTCCCACAAAATCATAGGTAGATTATGATCATGTATCATCACGTTGGTTTCCTTAATAATGGATCTGCTCTTCCTCTCTGCAACCTCATTCTGTTGAGGGTTATAAGGAGCGATGTACTCCCTCTTGATCCATGCCTTAATACAGAAACCACTGAAATCCTTGGAGGTGTACTCTCCTCCATTATCTGATCTCAACACCTTGAGCCTCCTCCCGGTCAGGTTCCCAACCTAATATTTAAACTCTTGAAATCTTGCAAGGACTCCATCCTTGGTCTTCAAGAAGTAAATCCATGTCTTCCGAGAGTGATCATCGATGAAGAGCACATAGTACAAATATTTTTTCAAGGAAGCAACAGTCATGGGTCCACAAACATCTGAATGTATCAAGTCCAAGATCCCCTTGGATCTGTTGTCATTGCTCAAGAAGGACCCCTTGACATTGTTTCCAATATCACAACCTATGCAAATGCCATTATGTTGAACATGTATCTCTAGAAGGTCTGTTACCATCTTCCCGAGAGAAAGAAGGGTTGCTGGAAGCAGACCAAAGTGGAAAGGAAGGTGATTTTGGGAAAGAAAGCATGCACGAGGAAAGTGACAGCTGGAAGGAAGAAAAACAAGTGTACATGCAAGGAAGACCTAATGACAATAGGGTTAGGGTTTTGGTAATGTATTGTAATAGTTGAAGAGCCAGAAACATATAAATATAGATACTTAGGTATCATAAGAGTTAGTTCGGATTTTCTAGAGATAAGTTGTTATTGTAGAGAGAGTTGTTGTAGCAAGCCGATATGTGTAATATTTTGTTGTATAACCTAATTTTGTAAGTTGTTGAGCTGGGGAGGACTGAGGAGGGTAGATATTGAGGGTTAGATCGCAAGCTGAGGAGCCTGGTGCGATCTAGTCCACCTCCTATAGATCTTACCCAACTGAGAAGAATTGTAAAAGCGTGCGACGTTGTAGATGTGGAAATACTATAATAAAAGAGCCAAGAGCCAGATCTTTATGGATGCATCCCAGGAGGGGGTGAACCACGGTAACATCTGTGTTATGTGATGAATGCATGCATATATTTATCGTCTTCAGTAGTTATTGTTGTGCTTAATGAATGAGTTGATATATTTGCTTCTTATTCGCAAACGACGATATATTGTATTTACAAGTTATAATAGCGGTTTAATATATAGTTCTTATATCTCACACTCAATCCTAGGCTACAAACACACAAGTATTGCAGCCACCCATTAAAGTTATCTTAGGTGATACTACGCAGTGCACTCTGTGTGTTGTGTTTCCTTCTGGTTTACCAGGAGGGCCAATAGTTTTAGAGGCTTTGTTGGAAACCTGAACAGACATGAAACCTGGGTCAATCAATACAAACTCAGACAGAATAAGTCAGTAAACCAACAAATGGTTATGTTTCCATTGGTAGGAACAAAAGAGGATTGAGTAGATGAGATAAGTTGATAAGAGTAAAGAAAATAAGAAAGAAATGAGTCATTAGAATAGGATGTTGAGACCGTGGAATCCCACAAAAGTAGAGATCGAAACTTGGCTAAGAACCAAAGAGCTAGAGTTTTCACAGAAAGATAACATAAACCCTAGAATAACACCCCACAAATATCTTGAGAAATATGTGTTTACTTATTTGCATGAAGTCTTTTTCTATGAGTTTCCACACTTATTGCAGGAGTGGATACTAAGGTTGAAGGATAACCACACAACAAACTGGATTCGACAGTTAGAGTGGACCCCAGTATAGATCGAGCAGTTACAACATGTGAATAACAAATTCACCCGCACAATAGACTTTTGGCTCGGCAACATTGTGGCATGCTTTATAAAAGAGTTTGCAGTAGATACAACGAAGTCATACAACGCATCAGAGCAAGAGTTTCTATGAGGACCTCGAGGAAGGTACATTAGACCATTGTATACTTCTATTAAGATACTGTGATACAATAAAGGTGTAATGACAATGGAATCACACAACTAAATTTCCTTGAGTGCATGGGGGAAGGGGGGAAGCACTGACAAAAAGAGGAGAAATGGAAGGAGGAAAGGATAAGAGAAAGGAGGAGGAACCCTTGGACCCAATCATGATGGACGACGACCAGATCAAGCAAATCATGGAGATATCTGGGAAGATGCGTAGTGAAGTACCCTACTAATACAAGGTGAATACCAAGAAGAGATATGTAGCCGCGAGGGAAGGCTTGGCGAGTAACAAGGAAGAGGTAGAGGATCTCCAAGCTGTGGAGAAGATTGAGGAAATCCTTCGCGCAACATATGAGAGGAAGACGAGAGGTCCAAGAATAGGAAAAGAAGGCAACAATCCTATCCATATTAATGTCATCGGGGAACCCATAGATTCGTGTGTGACTAATACACCAAATAGAACACCATTGTTTAGAAAATTGAAGTTAAGAAGAAGTCAGACAACAGGAAGTACATCTAGACAAGGAACAACAACTGGAGGAGCCAGTTCAGGTAACAATAGTCAAGTATCTACACCGCGCGAAGGTAGTAGTTCAACATTTAGAATGGCAGGACATGATCCTACCATCAGGTTACCAGAATTTAAAGGAGAAGCATCAGAGGACCCAGAAATTCATTTGTTCATCTGTGAGAAGATTTGGGAAGAAAAACAGATCACAGACGAAGATACTAAACTGGCACAACTAGAAATTACACTAAGGGATCGCGCACTGGATTGGTATATAAGTTTAGCTACAAAAAATCCACCAGGGACAACCAAAAAAATTGCAGATATCAAGAAATTGTTGATTAATGAGTTCCAGAAGACAAGTTCAGAAGATCAGTACATGTATGAGATGATCAAAATTATACAGAAACTGGGATAATCTGTATGGAAGACTGACCAGAGATTCAAGCGACTAAAGGGAAAGTTGAAATATCTCATGACCGATATGCAGCATAGGAACCTATTCGTCATTTCACTTCTCCCACACTTAAAGTATCCATTGCGACAACAAAAGTTTCAGACGCAGGCAGAGGCTCTACAGTCAGCCTTGCAACTGGAAGAAAACCAGTATCAACAAATAGACCTAGCTATAGAAGAACTGAAGGAGGATCTGAAGAACTTAATGTTTCAGCTAAACCAGAATAAGAGTAAGGGAAAACGAGAAGTCGTTTGGTGTACTACATGCAGGATGGAAGGACACCACAAGAACAAATGTCCAACATTCGCAGAGTATATGACAGCAGGAATGCCAAATCCATTACCAATAGGAGGATTATGGTGTGAAGTCTATAAGAAACCAGGCCACGATCCATACCACTACCCAATGATTCAAAAATACCAGATAGTCCCAAAGAGTTCATATTGCAACTTTTGCAAGTTAGTGGGCCACGATGACAAAGATTGTAGAACTATGGAGCTGATGAGAGAGAGGACATCAGATGCATATAGAGTGCAGGAAGACATGATGACTGGGAAAGCCGGACCACTGTTTAATCAAGTTCCAACTCCATACAACACTACGTAACAGCAGTATAATATTGTGCAGCAACCATATAATACCACACAACCACAGTACAACGCAACACAACCTTAGTACAATATCACATAGTACAATCAGGCACCTCAATATAACGCACCAAGATGAGATCGATCAGGCTACAGAGGTGGAGGATGACCGAGAGGAGATTTTGGACGAGGTCGAGGACCAGTGGTATGTCACAATTGTCAACAACCAGGACATTATGTAAGGGAATGTCCGCTTCCACCAGCAAGTTGTATGTATTTTCGTGCATCAGACCATGATACAGAAGAATGTCCAACACTATTAGTAAATATTTAGGAAAAGAGAAACCAGAACAACCAGAATGTTCAATGGATCTCAGCCGAAGCAAGGGATGAAGGAAGGAACATCAACATAGTTACTCGCGGAGGAGTTAAAACAAGAAACGATGCAGTCCGACAAGAGCCAGTACAAAACAAGTGGGTAAAGAAGAACGTCGAACCAAGGAAGCAGTTCGACACACTAAATGAGAAGGAGATATTTAAGCAAGCAAGACAAGAATTTCAGAAGGAAGACATGGCATCAACTTTAACTACACAGCAAAGCAAGGAAGCACCAACGTACGAGATGCCTTCGTTATTTGATCATACCAATGAAATGAAACCCATGGGACAAGTAAGTACAATCAAAGTTTTTTTTCAATCATGTGTAAGAGTATTAAATTATCCATCATATGTGAAAATATTTTAAAACATACTAGAAAAATGTAGTATCAAGACGGAAGGAAAACTAGAACCAAAAATAGTAAATCACCTACATACAAGGAGAAGAACCAGTAGGGAGTTCAGACTGAATGAAAACATTGGAGACTTCAACATGGGAGACATCATACTGGATATAGGATCTTAAGTGAATGTATTACCAAAGAAGACATGGCAATGCATGGGAGAACCCACGTTAGGATATTCACATGTTCAACTAAAACTAGCAAACCAACATAGAGTCCTACCAATTGATACACTGAAAGGAGTGACAGTAGACCTAGATGGAGTACGAACTAAAGAAGACTTTGAAGTGATTGAAATAGTGTATGACACAACACCATATCCAACGTTCCTAGGGTTGCATTGGGCGTTTGAAAAACAAGCCATAATAAACTTAAAGACAAGAAAAATGACATTTGAGTCAAGGGAATACAGGGTCATTGCGCCATTATACCCATCAGAAGGGGAAAGGTTTGTAGAACCTACTTGCTTGGACTTAGAGGAAATCAACCAGTTGTAAAAAATAACTATGCGTGATGAGGATTACTTAAACCCAACTGCCAATGGAGTACACAGTTGGCGGAGCATTACTTCATGTGTGACATACTCAAATACAGGTTTAGAGAACTGGAAACAAAGGCTAAATGAAGTTTCGACGAGAATATGTGCACGAATAGACCGAGAAGTAAGATGGGTAGGCACGAAGATAAGGGAACCACCCAGTTTCCATGGGATAAACGAACTAGAAATATTCTTGGCAGAGTATGAAGCTAAAGTTTTAGAGAATCAGAGACTCTTAGCACTCGATATAGCACTCAAGGCCACACCTGCAAGATGGTGGGGCACACAAAAAGAGACAATCATAGATTGGTACCAATGTAAGCGGTTATTGCACATAAGGTTTGATGCAGAGAAGAAAGACAACAAGAAACAGAAGTATGATGGACAGGGCGCACCAGCGGAACACTTGGAGCAGTGCAAAATGTTGTGGAAGTTGACACCCCCAGAATAATGGCCCCATTATTTTATACACACTCTAGAGGGCATACCAGCAAACTGGTATACAGACCAGGAACTGCATATAGGAACTGCAACCTGGATGACATTGCAACAAAATTTTACAGTCACTTTCTCATTTGAGCATGAGAACCCCAACATATATGCAGCCCTTAAAAAGATAAGAGGGGTGATATTTATTAAGGAATCAGAAGTTGAGCTCATAACAGAGGAGAAACAATGAAATAGACAGATAGTCAAGGAACTGTTTTCATGTTACCATGTGCACGAAGACACACTAGAGGAAGACGATCCGTGCGATATTCAGATCGAGGAAGTAGAAGGTGAAAGGAAAGTGGATGGTCCACATATTGAAACATAAGTTATTTCCACATCGATCAAGGTAAATAACGTCAACATTGGGACAGTTGAGAATCCCAGAATGGCCAACATTGGAGATTACTGGGATGAACAAACAGTAGAAATCATAACAGAGTTATGGCGCGAGTACAACGACCTATTTCCCACAATATTTACCAAGATGAAGGGTATAGCAGGAGAGCTAGGAGAAATGAAAATACCACTCAGAGCCGAAGCAAGACCAATCAGACAAAAAACATATAGATTGAACCTGATATACAAACATAAAGTCAAAGTGGAGATCGACAAAATGCTCGAAGATGGAATCATAGATCCAGTGGGAGAATCGAAATGGATAAGCCCAATGATAGTTCAGGAATAAAAATAAGGAGGGATAAGGATATGCGTCAACTTGAGGAAGTTGAACGATGCATGCCTACATGACCCATTCCCTACACCTTTCACAGATGAAATGTTAGAGAACGTAGGTGGACATGAAGCTTACTCATTCACCGATGGATTCTCAGGCTACCATCAGATTAAGATAGCACAGGAAGACAGATACAAGACCACGTTTGTGACAGAATGGGGATCCTACCAGTACACAGTCATTCCGTTTGGACTGAAGAATGCACCAACAATATTTTCCAGAGCAGTCATTGCTGCATTTAAGGAATTCATCCACCAGTTTCTAGAGGTATACTTGGATGATTGGACAGTCTATAGTTTCTTGAAAGAACATGTAGAATTCTTACAGCTGATGTTAGAATGATGCAGGCAGTGCCAGATATCATTAAACATAAATAAATTCATATTCGCAACACCGTTTGGGATATTATTGAGCCATATAGTATGCAAACAAGGATTATTAGTAGATCCTGCAAAGATTGTAGTAATTGTTAACTTACCACCACCAAAAACATTACGCCAGCTAAGAGCGACATTGGGACACACATGATACTATAGAAAGTTCATCAAAGGATATGCACAGATTACCGTACCAATGGAAAAATTGTTAAGAAAAGATACAAATTTTTAGTGGAACCATGAATGTCAACATGGTCTGGATACCTTGAAGGCGCGCCAATATTGGTATTTCCAGACTGGGAGGAGACATTCCACGTGCATGTATATGCATCAGCCATAGCACTTGGATCTATCTTGGTGCAGCTAGGAGAAGGAGACTTGGATCATCCGAGAGCATTTACGACCAGAAAGTTATCAGAATCAGAATAGAGATATAACACTATAGAAAGGGAAGGACTAGCTATGGTCTATGTACTACAGAAGTTCAGACATTACTTATTGGGGAAACACTTTAAGATGTTCATAGATCACTCAGCCCTAAAATACCTAGTCAACAAGCCAGTCTTGGGGGGGAGAATATGTCGATGGTTACTACTATTTCAAGAATTTTATTTTGAAGTAATAGCCAAGCCAGTAAAATTGAATGCAGGACCTGACCACCTATCAAGAGTCACAAATGGAGAAGAACCTACAAATTTAGAAGACAACTTTCCAGATGCATAGTTATTTTCAGTCTAGATCGTCGATGAATACTTTGCAGATATCATTTAGTACTTGAGCATAGGTACTGCACCGCAGGAATATAACACTGCATAGAAGAAAAACCTGGTAGTCCGAGCTGTAGATTATCAACTGATCGCAAGACATATATAAAAAATGGACTTAGCCCAAATCCAACTAGTATTGTTGCGGATACCATCCAAGGCTCTACACAAACTACAAGTTAGCATTACCCAAGAGGTATAGTCACAGGCGCGCATAGACTTAGCCGAATTACAGCAAGTAACGGAGAAGCAGGACACATTGGAAATAATATGAGAGCAGGATAAGTTTGAAACCCAAGATGAAAGAGAGCACAGGAATGGATTGGAGCAGAAAGTCGCAGGAATATATGAGAATATTCCAAAGACCCTGCAGACGGATGAACTTATAGTAGCAGAAAAGATTGATCAGATTGCGTAGGAAATCGATCAATATCAGAAGGAGATCGAGAATATTTGTGAGAATCTCACACCCACTACTCCACCAGCAGTAAAGGATAAAAGGAAGCAGAAGGAAATGACGCAGCTGCAGGAGATAGAGAAACAGGTCGACACAACAACTGACTTGTTCTATAAAGCATCACATCTTTGGGCAAAGTTAGAAGAGGATCATAAAGTCCATAAGAGGGACAAAGAAGAAGAAAGGATAAGCGTAGCTATCCAGGACCTCAAGCAGAGGCAGAAGACAATGTCCATCATGGAGCATGTCAAAGGGGCACAGGACATGAAGAAACTGTAGGCATAACTCACCATTGCGCAGACACAGAAGGAGCGTTAGGCTCAAATGGAACCGTTTCAAGAGCGGGTAGTAGAATTCTTGGAACAGGTAGAGGAAGCCAAGACACATATAGAATAGACTCGGGCAGAGTGTGTAGGATTAATCAGTGATGAAATTGCAGCCCAGATAGTGGACAAACTTAAAGAGAAGACCGCGTAGGCGCAGACACAGGTAGCGGAGCTCAAGGAAAAGTTTTAGGCAATCACCAGGGAGATCGAATATTTTTGTTAGGTGGCTCAGGACGAGCCACATGTCAGTGTTGGGGGCCTTTTGGAAGTAGACTAAAGCGGAAAGGAAGGCGATTTTGGGAAATAAATCGTGCATGAGGAAAGCAATGGCTAGAAGGAAGAACAACACGTGCACATGCAGGGAATACCAACGATGGTAGGGTTATGGTTTTGGTAATGTATTGTAACGACTAAAGATCCAGAAATGTATAAATATAGATACTTAGGTATCATAAGAGTTCGTTGGGATTTTCTAGAGATAAGTCGTTATTGTAGAGAGAGTTGTTGTAGCAAGTCGATATGTGTAATATTTTGATGTATAACCTAATTTTGTAAGTTGTTGAGCTGGGGAGGACTGAGGAGGGTAGATCTTGAGGGTTAGATTACAGGCTGAGGAGGCTGGTGCGATCTAGTCTGCCTCATATAGATCTTACCCAACTGAGAAGAATTGTAAAAGCATGCGACACTGTAGATGCGGAAATACTATAATAAAAGAGACAAGAGCCAGATCTTTGTGGACGTAGCCCAGGAGGGGGTGAACCATGGTAACATCTATGTTATGTGATGAATGCATGAATATAGTTATTGTCTTTAGTAGTCATTTTTATGCTTAATGAATGATTTTTTATATTTCCTTCTTATTCACAAACAATGGTATATTTTGTTTACAAGTTATAATAGAGGTTCAATATATAGTTCTCATATCTCACACTTAATCCTAGGCTGCAAACACATGAGTATTGCAGCCACCCATTAAATCTATATCTGGTGAGACTGCACAATGCACTCTGTGCATTGTGTTTCCTTCTGGTTTACCAGGAGGGCCGATAGTTTTAGAGGCTTTGTTGGAAACCCGAACAGACATGAACCCTGGTTTAATCAATTCAAACTCAGACAGAATAAGTCAGTAAACCAACAAAGGCTCTATAATGTATATGAGCAAGTCTCCTATGTCATAGCTCGCTCAAACTGATAGTATCATGTAACAAGGCATGGACTGGTCATACAGTCAATCTGTACAAGATGTTTTCTCGAACACCAATCACTCAGGCAAAATCCATATGTGAGTTCTTGTTCCATGCAAGAAATTTTCCTTCAGATAAGGTAACCTTGTAGCCTTTATCCTCTAAGGCAGAAACAGAGACAAGGTTCCTTCTCGTCCCAGGTACATATAGTACCTCACTCAACTAAATGGGTATGTTGGAATCTAGTTGGAATGTAGAAGTTCCAACTCCTTTCACAGTATATCTAGAATTATCTCCAAGTACAACATGTAGATGAGACTCTTTATCAACAAGGTCTGTCAGATGATCTCTATATCCAGTCATGTGTCTGGAAGCACCACTGTCAAATATCACTATCAGTAGGAACCATACCTAAGAGTGTTGATATGAAGAAGAATGCTTCATCTTTTATGTCTTCATCTCTCTGAGGTGGTTATGGATCAAAATCAGCAGTGGATGCAAGTTGTCTTCCTTTCTTCCTGGTGGGACAATTTCTCTCAATGTGTCCATACTTGTCACATCTGAAACACTGAATCTTTGAATTGTCTTTTCTATGTTCATGACTTGAAGATGATGAATTTTTCTTGTCTTTGAATGCTTTATTGAAATTTCTTCTATTTATTCTTCCTTTCTTTGTATGAAAGGCAAGAGCATGATTTTCATCATGATGGGATTCTTTCACTCCTATGGCTATGAGTCTAGTTTCCTCCTCAGTGTAGTCTATCCATAGACGATCAAATCTAGGTAGATATTCTCTACCACTGATACTTTGAAGAAATGGTTCCTAATGTCTTGGAACAGCATTGAAAGTAGTCAATACAAGTTATTTGCCTGATATGGTTTCTCCAATGGAACCCAACTAATCTATGATATATGAAATATTCATGAAGAAGGTACCAACGGTGTCAGATTTTGTCATCTTGATATGTTGAAGATGATTCTTGAATGTAATATCTCTGAACGTGTTTTTACTCTCAAACATATTCTTCAATGCATCATACATCTCATAAGTTGTCTTTAAGGTAGCAATACGAGGTAGTAGATGATCTCTTACTGAATAGATGATTATCTTCCTTGCTTTGACGTCATCTTCCTTCCAATAATCCTTCTCTTCATCGATAGTTGTTTATGGTAGAGTATTTTCTATCAAACTCACTAGGTCATCCTATTCCAGGGTAATTTGTAGTCTTGACTTCCAGGTACTGAAGTTGCTTGATCCATCAAGCCTATCTTCCACCAAAGTTTTGTTCCTCATGGTTTGAAGATTCTTCCACAAACCCTAACGATTAGGCTAGGATAAAAACCATAGGTTTCGTTGGACTTATGAATGCCAAAAATAGGCCTTGAAAGTCACAAGAACACTGGTGATCTGCAAAAATCCTTCAATGAGCTGCAAAAACCCAAAAACTAAAATTTTGCAGAAACCCTAGAAACCCTAGGGGCCAAAAATTAATATTTCTCTGATTTGCAATCTGAGAGTCTCTAGAGGTGTGTTGAAAGAGGCCATACACTCCTATGAAAAACTTGTCCTCAACGTTCAAGTTTCAAGTGATGAAACTGGCAAAAGAAGGGGATTCATTTTTTGTAGTTGCAGTAAGGAGGTGATGACTCGCTTCTTCAATGGTTTGTGCAATGGTCTCTTCAAGAACTTTTCTCTGATACCATGTTGAATTTTAATGCTTAGCTCATGCACATGTGGTCTATTTCAATTTAGCATGTACTTGAACCATAGCCAATGCAACAATACCATACACAAGTGTTGTAGTAACCAATATCACAAGAAGAATAACCATGCACAAGAACACAAGAAGTATCCTGGGAAAACCCTTCTCAATCAAGGGAAAAACCCAAAAATCCTTTGTTGTATTATCAATAGAATATCCCCCACACCATAGACCTTAGCACACAAGAGGGTGCTTACAAAACCTAGAAACTTGCACCCAAGAAAGATGTGCACTTCAGTCGTACAAGTGTTTGTTGAAATTATGAGATGACAAGTGAGTGAGTGTCATTCACAATGGGGATCCACTCTTATTTATACAAGACTTGACACATAAAAAGGTGTGTCTATTGGCACAATAGGGCCAACCTATTTAAATCAATAATATAATTAATCTTTACACAATATTATTTATCTTTCACATGGTGGGGCTGACTTGTATGCTTCACAACATAATTAGGGTTACAAAAAATCTTACTATTAGAAAATACAACAAGTATCTCTCTCATCCTCTAGTGATCAACCACTAAAGACACGTCCAACTGTGCTCAGCCACAGGGACATCACTCTCAACAGATTAACTCAATTCATTCCACGGGAGCACCATCTGGAGAACCATATCAAGCCAACTCAACTAGTTCCATAAGAGTACAAGGTAGGAGTCCATATCTGACGACATCGCACTCCTCGAAGCACGATCGCCTCCTCCAGGACCTTCTTCCTCTTGGCCCGAAGAGTGACAATACTCTTCTATATTCCAATCGGAAGATCTACACCCACAATTCCTTCGCACGACTTCCCCTCCTTCTATTTGTCCGGGAAATCGGAACTCGCAGTTTCGCGAGTTCAAAGTTGAGTTCTGGGCTCTCGAATCCCCGAGACCTGAGACGTCGGTCAATCGCTGAATTTTCTTACTTCGCTATCGGGACTTCGCTACCTCACGACTTTGCCACTCGCGAACTCGAATGACTTCTAC
>JZKD02S0305361.1:78622-93047 GCA_000966675.3 Picea glauca | reverse complement strand
AGACGCCGAACCTCCGATGGCTATGCCACCTGTCTTCCACTATCGCCTGTGGCCCGCACTGCTTATGTAACTATCGGAATGTCGCACCTCACTCCCTCGCGACTTCCGTTGTGTAAGGTTAGGGTTTTACCTCACGAACTCCCGATACATCGATCCACGAGTAGAAACGACGCTCCTCGTAATCCCGATCGATAGCTCCTGCCCTTCTGAACTTCGAACTTCTTACACTACGACATTATAGCCTTATTACACCTCTGCAAGATTCAATGGCCCTTGGATTCTCGTGACTTCTGCTCAGATAATTCTGACTGTCCGTTCTCCTCTTGTCTAATCCACGAAACGAGGAATGTCTCTCCTCGAGACTTGTTCGCCGACCTGTGTTTCTTCCGGGCAACCTTCTTACGCACAAATTCTGGCTCGGTCCTTCAACAAACTTGAAGGCATGTCCCTCCTGGACTTTTTCTTGACTCCTCAAGTCCTATCTGATAACTTCTTGCATGCACTCCTTGCTGCAAACTTTCAACAACTGCTAAGTGTTGAAATTCTTCGATCCTGCGCACACCTGCAGCAGAAATCCTTCAATTCTTTTCTCAGTATCGCAACTCTGAGTCTTTGTCTAGCCTGCGCATGCCTTGCACGACTCTGGTGCCAATTCTGCACTTCTAAGAACTTAGAACAAAAGTTATCCCTACCAGAACCCTGCAGTCACGCACTCGTGCGGACAAATTCAACTGCACTCCTTGCAGGAATTCTCTGGTTCAAGATAGAGAAACAATTGAAACTAATTTCTTGTTCTCACAGACTCCAATTCGACCATGAAATCACATACACAGCATATCAAAGCAAATGTATGACAGAAAACAGACATCCATGAGCAAAATATCAACACACAGAGAATAGACACATAACCATGAGATTGAATCAAGCTATCTTCTATTAATTCAATATCTATATATGGGTGTTCTTCATACACTTCTCTGCTTGCTCTCTTGCTTCTGTTCTCAATATCCAGAATTATGTTACAATGTACAAGTGAGGGTGTCTATATCCCGTTTCCCTCTCGAGCTCTAAAGCTATCAAATCTAGAATTAAATTCCTATCTAACTTTACATTAAATCTATTAAATGCCTCATCTACCTAAGGACGTGAGCTTATCCGCTCAAGGTCCATTACAATACACAAAATGCACTTCATTAACTCTACACATTAATGGTTGGCATAACAATATCAAGGTGTTTCAAAATTTGTGCTGGCGTTGTCCAACTGTCTTCCGCTCCCACGCTGGCTCGCTTGTTGAGTAGTCGATGCTCCTGCATCATACTCCTCGGCTTGAAAAATTTCATGGGCTCCTGTCCATGAGTTCCGGCCCGGTCTGTCCATGCTTTTGTATCACTGCTTCACTTTCCCAGCTGGCATCCTCCACTAGGTGCTTCTTCCATTTGACTAGATACTCAAAATACTGCTTTCGCCTGGTCTTCTTACCCACTCGCTTGTCCAGTATGCATTCCATCTGTGGCTTCTCTGCAATCGGAATCTGCTTCCACCACTAGACTTCTGGCTGCTCATCATTTCCAGCTCCTGCTTCTTCAGCCTTGTATGGGTATAAATCCGAAACATTGAATATCATAGATATCCCGATGCCATCTGGCAACTCAATTTCATAAGCATTTTCTCCGAATTTCTTCAGGACTCTGCATGGCCCAATTTTCTTCATTTTCAGCTTGTTTTATGCTCCCCTTGGGAACCTTTCCTTCCTCAAATGTGCTAGAACAAGATCCCCAACTTCAAACTGAAGTTTTCTCCGATGTTGATCTGTTCTGCGCTTATATTCTTGATTTGAATTTATGAGTCGTTGCTTCACCTTACTGTGAAGTTCTTTCATCGCCTCAGCGAACTCTTCTTCACTAGCGCTGCTATTCGCAGTTTGTTCTGACTCCCTGAGTTCAGAAACTCCCCTCAGCTGTGTCCCATACACAATCTAAAATGGACTCTTCCCTGTGCTCCGATTCACTGAATCGTTGTACGCAAACTCCGCCTGAGGCAACACATTGTCCCAGCTGCTATGGTGCTCTGTCACCAAGATTCTCAATAAATCTCCCTGACTTCTGTTGATGAATTCCATGTGTCCGTCTGTCTGCAGATGATAAGCCAAACTAAATGCTAAATTAGTTCCCAGCTTCTTCCATAGGGTCCTCCAAAAATGACCTATGAATTTCGTATCCCTGTCCGAGACTATGCTTCTTGGCAATCCATGGATTCGAATGACCTCCTTGAAAAACAAATTTGCGATGTGAGTCGCATCGATGGTCTTCTGGCATGGAATGAAATGTGCCATCTTAGAAAACCTGTCCACCACCACAAAGATGGAATCAACACCTCTTTTTGTCCTGGGCAGTCCTAATACAAAATCCATGCTTATCGCCTCCCATGGCCTCTCGGGTATGGGTAATGGCTGATAAAACCCTGCATTCTGCTTTCTCACCTTCGAATGCTGACAAATCCTACATCTGTCAACAAATATTTTGACGTCTTCTCGCATTCCTGGCCAAAAATATGATTCTCTCAGCTTTGCAAACGTCTTGTCGTGGCCAAAATGACCTGCCAAGCCTCCACTATTCTTCTCCTTCAACAGGTTCTCTCTCATGGAGAAATTTGGAATACACAGTTGATTGCCTCTGAATAGCAATCCCTCCTGGATCATATAATCTATCCAAGGACTCTGATCTCTAAGAACTGGATTCTCAGCTGCTTCATATGCTTCTCCGAAATCTACATCTCCTGCATACATATCCCTGAGATTTTCAAAACCCAAGGTCTTGACTCAAAACTCCTGCAACAACAAACATTTCCTGCTCAAAGCATCAGCCACTTTGTTAGCAGTTCCTGAAATGTGTTTAATTAAAAATGTGAAATTCTGCATATACTCTACCCATTTTGCATGTTTCTGATTCAACTTCTCTTGTTGACTCACAAACTGCAATGCATGACTATCACTATACAATACAAATTCCTTTGGGATCAAGTAATGCCTCCACTTTTTCAATGCCTGTATGATAGCATAAAATTCTTTATCATACGTGGAGTACTTCAATTTCGCCTCATCCATTTTTTCGCTAAAATATGCGACTGGTCTGTCTTCCTGACTCAAGACCACTCCTATGGCATACCCACTTGCATCACATTTCACCTGAAATGTTTTCTGAAAATATGGCAACACCAACACTGGTTGCTCTGTGATCTTTCGCTTCAACAGATTGAAGCTCTTCTCCGCCTCTGTTGTCCAAAGAAAAATCTTATGTCGCTTCTTCACCGTATCCATCATCGCCACGCTAATTCCACCGAAATTCCTAATGAACTTTCGGTAGAAACTAGCCAAACCATGGAAACTTCTCACCTCGAAAATATTTCTCGATGATGGCCAATTTTTAATCACTTCCACCTTACTTGGATCCATTTTTAATTCATTCACCGAAATGACAAACCCCAAGTAAATGAGCTCTGTCTTCATAAATGAGGACTTCTTCATATTAATCAACAGCTTCTCCTGCTGTAGCTTCCTATCACAATGGCCAAATGCTTCAAATGTTCAGCCTTCGTCTTGCTGAAAATCAGTATATCATCCAGATATACAACGACAAACTTTCCGATGAATTCCCTCAGGACTTCATTCATCAGCCTCATGAATATGCTCGGCACGTTTGTCAAGCCAAACAGCATGACTAGCCATTTGTACAAACCTTCATTTGTCTTGAATGTTGTCTTCCATTCATCACCTTCCCTCATGCGAATCTGATGATATCCGCTCTTTAGATCAATCTTTGAAAAATAATTTTCCCCACTCAGGCAATCCATCAGATCATCCATTCTCAACAGTGGAAACATGTACTTGATGGTAATTTTGTTGATCGCTCTTGAGTCGGTGCACATTCTCCAGCCTCCATCTTTCTTTGGACTAAGCACGATCAGAACAGCGCATGGACTCAAGCTTTCTCTGACCAATCCTTTGTCCAACAAATCCTGGACCTGCTTCTTTACCTCCTCATTTTCTTGCGGCATCAACCTGTACGCGGCTTTGTTTGGTAAACTAGCTCCTAGTATGAGATCTATATGATGACTCACACTTCTCATCGGTGGCAATGAATGAGGTAATTCATCCACGATGATGTCAGCGAACTCTTCCAACAGTTCCTAAATCTCATTTGGTAAATCATCCACTCTTGTGCTAGTCAGTACAATCCTCGGCTTCCTGACCACAAAGAATTGTGGATCTTCTTTCTTCTCCATTTCTGTGAGAAGATCCTTCCCACTCATGAGAAGTATTGTGTTTCTTACTTCCGACTTCACTTCTTTATCCTTTATCGGAAGCAACGTATGTGACCTCCCATCCTTCTCCAGGGTATATGTGCTCATTCTCCCATCATGAATCACATTTTTGTCATATTTCCATGGTCTACCCAGCAATAAATGACATACATCCATGGGAATAACATCACACAAGATCTTATCATTATATCTCCCTATTTTGAACTCAACCAAGCATTGTTTGGTGACACTCACCTGATGTCCCTTATGTAGCCATGATACTTTATATGGACTCGGGTGATCAGTTGTCTCCAGCTCCAGCTTTTCCACCATCTCGGTCGAAACGAGATTATCAGTGCTACCACTGTCCACAATGACCTTGCATTTTCTATCCTTGGTCTTGCATGTGGTTTTGAAAAGTCTGGTCCTCTAAGCTGTGTCCTCCACCTCCTTCTCGGGTGTTAAGAGAACTTTGTGCACCGTCAGTGACCTTCCACTTCCTGTACCATCATCATTCTCAACATCACGCCTCTGCGCTTCAGCGATGTGAGCTTCTCCAATATCCTTCTTCTTCTCTGGACACTCGAATGACTTGTGCCCATTCTTCCCACATGTAAAACATGTGATTACTCCTCCTCTTCCTCTACCTCGACCTCTAGTACGAGGAAGAGTGTTTGCATCAGCATAATCTCCTCGCTAATCATTTTGCTGTCTTCTCGGCTCAACACATGGCTGCCTCTGTGAGGTTCCACCTTTTTCAGCTTTACCCTGAGGTTTCTTCCATTCCTCCTTTGGCTTTTGATATTTCTCCTGGGAAACTACCTTGCCTTTGGGCTGACTCCTGCCTCGCCCTCGCTGAACTTGCTTACGGCTCAGCTTCTCTTCGGCTTTCAGAGCCATCTGGTAAGCATCCTCCACCGTCCTGATGGTAACCATGCTTAACTCATCCTGAATGTCGTATCTCAGACCATTCAGATATCTGGCAACCTTCTCATCATCGCTCTCCCAATGACCTGCTCTGATGTTGAGCTTGTAAAATTCTTTGGTGTACTCCTTCACCATCATCAACTTTTGTCTCAAGTTCTTCATTCACCTGAACAGAGTGATTTGATAATCCCTTGGGATGAACTTCGCCTTCATCTTCACGATCATTCGATCCCAGCTTTTAATCTTTTGCTTGCCTTTGCAGCGTTTTTCATCCTATAGCTCATCCCACCATAATGTTGCATGTCCTTTCAAGTGCGTAACAACGTGCTTGACTTTCTTATCTTCTTCCACATCTTCATAATCGAAGTATGTGTCAAGAGCTCGGATCCAGTCCAATAAATCCTCTGCATCCATATTTCCCTCATATACTGAAATGTCCATTTTTGCCTTCGCACCCATCCTGGCGATAGCTTTAATCAATCGCTCGGTTGATGCATCCTCTGTTGTGACCTCTTCTTCATGTCTAGCTTCCTCTTCAACTTCAGAATCACTAAGATCCCCTGCACCAACTCCGTGTCTCTATGTTTTCTCCATCTTCTCGAGCCTTGCTTGGAGATCTCTCATCTGCCACTCCATTTCTAGATTTCTTGCTGGCCTACCTCTTCTCCACACCTCCCTGTCTTCTGGGTCCGGTGACTGTCTCTCTCTTCTGGGTGGCATGGCGAATTTACTCTTTCTCTTCTGTTACAGAAAGCAAAAGATAATCCTGCTCTGATACCACTCTGACGACACCGCACTCCTCGAAGCACGATCGCCTCCTCCAGGACCTTCTTTCTCTCGGCCCGAAGAGCGCCAATACTCTTCTATCTTCCAATCGAAATATCTACACCCACATTTCCTTCGCGCGACTTCCCCTCCTTCTATTTGTCCGAGAAATCGGAACTCGCAGTTTCACGAGTTCAAAGTTGAGTTATGGGCTCTCGAATCCCCGAGACCCGAGACGTCGGTCAATCGCTGACTTTTCTTACTCCGCTATCGGGACTTCGCTACCTCGCGACTTCGCCACTCGCGAACTCGAACGACTTCTACCTCAACTCCCGAAACCCGAGGCGCTGATACTCGAAATATCATTACCTCACGACTTCGCTACTCACAAGACCCAATAAACTCCCTATCGACTCTTGCTACCTGAGATGCCGAACCTCCAATGGCTATGCCACCTATCTTCCACTATCGCCTGTGGCCCGCACTGCTTATGTAACTTTCGGAATGTTGCACCTCGCTCCCTCGCGACTTCCGTTGCGTAAGGTTAGGGTTTTACCTCACGAACTCCTGATACGCCGATCCATGAGTAGAAACGACGCTCCTCATTATCCCGATCGATAGCTCCTGCCCTTCCAAACTTCGAACTTCTTCCACTACGACACTGTATCCTTCTTACACCTCCACAAGATTCAATGGCCCTCGGATTCTCGTGACTTCTCCTCGGAGAATTCTGACTGTCCATTCTCCTCTTGTCTAATCCACAAAACGATGAATGTCTCTCCTCGAGACTTGTTCGCCGACCTGTGTTTCTTCCGGGCGACCTTCTTACGCACAACTTCTGGCTCGGTCCTTCAACAAACTTGAAGGCCTGTCCCTCCTGTGCTTGTTCTCGACTCCTCGAGTCCTATCTGAGAACTTCTTACACGCACTCCTTGCTGCAAACTTTCAACAACTGCTAAGTGTTGAAATTCTTCGATCCTGCACACAGCTGCAGCAGAAATCCTTCAATTCTTTTCTCAGTATCGCAACTCTGAGTCTTTGTCTAGCCTGCACATGCCTTGCACGGCTCTGGTGCCAATTCTTCACTTCTGAGAACTTAGAACAAAAGTTATCCCTACTAGAACCCTGCAGTCACGCACTCTTGCGGACAAATTCAACTGCACTCCTTGCAGAAATTCTCTGGTTCAAGATAGAGAAACAATTGAAACTAATTTCTTGTTCTCATAGACCCCAATTCAACCATGAAATCACATACACAGCATATCAAAGCAAATGTATGACATAAAACAGACATCCATGAGCAAAATATCAACACACAGAGAATAGACACATAACCATGAGATTGAATCAAGCTATCTTCTATTAATTCAATATCTATACATGGGTGTTCTTCATACACTTCTCTGCTTGCTCTCTTGCTTCTGTTCTCAATATCCAGAATTATGTTACAATGTACAAGTGAGGGTGTCTATATCCCGTTTCCCTCTCGAGCTCTAAAGCTATCAAATCTAGAATTAAATTCCTATCTAACTTTACATTAAATCTATTAAATGCTTCATCTACCTAAGGACGTGAGCTTATCCACTCAAGGTCCATTACAATACACAAAGTGCACTTCATTAACTCTACACATTAATGGTTGGCGTAACAATATCAAGGTATTTCAAAATTTGTGCTGGCGCTATCCAGTTGTCTTCCGCTCCCACGTTGGCTTGCTTGTTGAGTAGTCGATGCTCCTGCATCAATATCAAGACGACTCAAATCAGTCCATAGGAGTACAAGGAAGGATACCATATCAAGTCATCTCAACTCAGTCCAAAGGAGTACACAAGAGACCACATGTCATCACAACTTAGTCTAGATTCCAATGCACACCCATCACATGGGCACACCCAACACTTGGGCTGTCTCTCACAAATGTCTCAACTCAATCCATAGGAGAACGATATGGAGGATGTCTCATGAAGCTACAATCATCAACTCTCCCTCTCATCTAGGGAGTCATTCTCCACCAGGCCAAGTCACTTACAGAAGTACTTGAACTTCGTCCTGTAAAGCGATTTGGTGAAGACATTTGCAACCTTCTCATGTGTAGAAAGGTATTGCACATGTACTTATTTCCTATGCACCATATCTATGATACAATGGTATATGATCTCAATGTGTTTCGATTTATCATGAAACACATGATTCTCTGAGAGTTTCACAAAGTTGTGGTTATCGCAATGGATAACAGTGGAATCCATCTCATGACCAAATAAATCTGCAAGGAGCTTACAAATCCACATTGCTTCACAGATTGCCACACATAACATTATGTACTCTGCTTCTATGTTACTCAAAGATACATAAGTTTGTTTCCTACTGCACCAGGAAACCATGGCAAATCCCAAAGAAAAGAAACAACTATATGTGTTATTCCAGTCCATTGTGCTCCCTTCCCAATCTGCATCGGCATATCCCTGCAATCTCATGTCTACACCGAAGGCATATCTCATGCCATATCCAATTGTGCCTCTTAGATATCTCAACACATGCTTCATTGCTATCCAGTGAGTTTGTCTTGGCTGACTCATGAACTGACTGAGTACATTCACTGCATAGCATATATCAGGTCCGATGTTAACTAGATACATCAATGATCCAATTAGTTTTCGGTAAATATGTGGATCAATCTCGCCTGAATCAGTAGAATCCTCATTTATTTTCTTCAGATCCATCACCATGGGTGTAGGCATGGATTTTGCAGTCTTTCATCCCAGATTTATTCAATATCTCAACCATATATTTTCCTTGACTTAGGAAAATCTCATCAGTCCTCTGCCACACTTCTAGTCCCAAGAAGTAGTGCATCATACCCAGGTCCTTCATCTCGAATTCAGAAGTCAATGCACACTTGTAATCAACAATAAGACTTTCTGAACCAGTGATAAATAAGTCATCAACGTACAACACAAAAATCAGACACTCATCACCAACAATATGGTAGTATAGGTTGGGATCAAAAACACGCTTTTTGAAGCATAAACTCATCAAATATCCATCAATATTCTCGTACCAAGCGTGAGGTTCCTGCTTTAGTCCATATAGGGATTTCTTCAACCTGCACACATGATAATCCTTCTCATGTATCACAAATTCATTTGGCTGCTCGATGTAAACTTCTTCCTCAATCTCACCATTGATAAAGGCTTTCTTTACATCCATTTGATGTAGTCTCCAACCCATGGACGGAGCTAGGGAAATAATCGTACGGATGGAAGTGTATTGGGCTACATGAGAAAATGTCTCCTCATAATCTATTCCCTCCACCTAAGAGAACACTCTAGCCAAAAATATCTCTTTGTACTTCTCGACACTTCCATCAACTTCATGTTTGATCTTATAGATCCACTCGGAATTCACCACAAACTTCCCTTCTAGTCTCGGAACAATATCCCACGCATCATTTTTCATGATGGACTGATACTCTTTTTTCATGGGATCTTGCCAGACCTGTTGCTTCTCCATGACAAGAAGGCTTAGTATCAATGATGTGGCTCATATATTAAACATAACTCGAAAATATTTGTGGTTTCTTTCTCTCTCGGAATGTACCTTGAGGATTTGCATGTCCCTCTTCCTCCTGCAAAGTTTGACGATCCCAGGAAGGTTTTTTATGGCCCACTGTAATGTCTCTGAGAACATAAACTAGAGCTACAGGATCAACTGGATTAACTGGATCAATGATTGTCTCCCTCTGAACTGCTGAAGGGGGAGAAGGTACTATCTCGCTGTCAATCTCCATCTAAGATTCTTTGGATCTTCAAAAGGCTATCTCTTTCTCAAAGGTGACACCTCTACTCACCTCAATCTATCTTTGACCAGGAATGTAGATCCGATATGCCTTTGAAGATTCACAGTACCCCAAAAATGTACCCTTTCTTCCTGAAGGGTCTAGCTTGGTCCTCTTCTCCTTGTGTACATGAATGTATACTGGACACCCAAATATCCTGAAGTGTCCAACCTCAGGCTTCACTCCGATGAAAACTTCTTCGGGAGTTATGTTATTCAAAATATGATGAGGACTCCTTTTCTAAACATACACAACTATCATGGATGCTTCTACCCGCATAATCGTAGGTAGATTATGATCATGTATCATTGCTTTGATTGCCTCAATAATGGATCTTCTCTTCCTCTCTGCAACCTCAGTCTGCTGAGGGTTATAAGGAACGGTGTACTCCCTCTTTATCTATTCCTCAATACATAAATCACTGAAATCCCTGGAGGTGTACTCTCCTCCATTATCTAATCTCAACACCTTGATCCTCCTCCCAGTTAGGTTCTCAACCTGAGATTTAAACTCTTCAAATATCACAAGGACTCCATCCTTGGTCTTCAAGAAGTAAATCCATGTCTTCTGAGAGTGATCATCGATGAAGAGCACATAGTACAAATATATGTTCAAGGAAGCAACAATCATGGGTCTACAAACATCTGAATGTATCAAGTCCAAGATCCCCTTGGATCTGTTGTCATTGCTCAAGAAGGACCCCTTGACATTATTTCCAAGGGAACAACCTCTGAAAATGCCATTATATTGAACATGTATCCCTGGAAGGCATGTTACCATCTTCTCCAGAGAAAGAATGGCTCTATAATGTATATGATCAAGTATCCTATGTCATATCTCACTCAAACTGATAGTATCATGTAACAGGGCATGGACTGGTTATACAGTCAATCTATACAAGATGTTTTCTTGAACATCAATCACTCAGGAAAAATCCATATGTGAGTTTTTGTGTCATGCAAGATATTTTCCTTCAGAGAAGGTAACCTTGTAGCCTTTATCCTCTAAGGAAAAAATAGATACAAGGTTCCTTTTCATCCCAGGTACATATAGTACCTCACTCAACTGAAGTGGTATGTCAGAATCTAGTTGGAATGTAGAAGTTCCAACTCCTTTCACAGTATATCTAGCATTATCTCCAAGTACAACATGTAGACGAGACTCTTTATCAACAAGGTCTGTCAGATGATCTCTATATCCAGTCATGTGTTTGGAAGCACCATTGTTAAATATCACTATCACTAGGAACCATACCTAAGAGTGTTGATATGAATAAGAATGATTCATCTTTTATGTCTTCATCTCTCTAAGTTCAATCTAGATCAACATCAACAGCGGATGCAAGTGTCCATACTTGTCGCATCTGAAACACTGAATCTTTGAATTGTCTTTTCTATGTTCATGACCTGAAGCTGATGAATTTTTCTTGTCTTTGAATGCTTTATTGAAAATTCTTCTATTTATTCTTCCTTTATTTGTATGAAAGGAAAGAGAATGATTTTCATCATTATGGGAGTCTTGCACTCCTCTGGATATGAATCTAATTTCCTCCTCGGTGCAGTCTGTCCATAGACGATCAAATCTAGGTATTTATTCTCTACCACTGATACTTTGAAGAAATGGTTCACAATTTCTTGGAAGAGCATTGAGAGTAGTCAATATAAGTTATCTATATAATATGGTTTCTCCAGTGGCACCCAGCTGATCTTTGATCTCTGAAATATTCATGAAGAAGGTAGCAACAGTGTCATCTTTTTTCATCTTGATATGTTGAAGTTGATTCTTCAATGTAAGAGCTCTGGGGGTGTTGTTACTCTCAAACATATTCTTCAATGCATCATACATCTCATAAGATGTCTTTAAAGTATCAATACAAGGTAGTAGATAATCTCTTACCGAATAGATGATTATCTTCCTTGCTTTGACGTCATCTTCCTTCCAATCATCCTTCTCTTTATCGGTAGTTGTTTCTGGTAGAGTCTTTTCTATCCAACTCAATAGGTCATCCTCTTCCAGGGTAATCTGTAGTCTTGACTTTGAGGAACTGAAGTTGCTTGATCCATCAAGCCTATCTTCCACCAAAGTTTTGTTCCTCATGGTTTGTAGATTCTTCCACAAACCCTAACGACTGGGCTAGGATAGAAACCTTAGGTTTCGTTGGACTTATGACTGCCAACAATAAGCCTTGAAAGTCAGAAGAACACTGGAGAGCTTAAAAAATCCTTCAATGAGCTGCAGAAACCCTAAATTTGAAATTCTACAGAAACCCTAGAAACCTTAGGGGCTAAAAATCAAAATTTCTCTGATTTGCAATCTCAGAGTCTCTAGAGGTCTGTTGAAATAATTTGTACACTCCTATGAAAAAATTAGCCTCAGCGTTCAAGTTTAAAGTGTTAAAACTGGAAAAACAAGAGGAGTTGTTTTTTGCAGTTGCAACAAGGAGGCGACGATTGGCTTCTTCAATGGCTTGTGCAATGGTCTCTTCAGGAACTATGCTCTGATACCATGTTGAATTTTAATTCTTAGCTCATGCACATGTGGTTTATTTCAATTTAGCATGTACTTGAACCATAACCAATGCAACAATACCATACATAAGTGTTGTAGTAACCAAGATCACAAGAAGAATAACCATGCACAAGAACATAAGAAGTATCCTGGGAAAACCCTTCTCAATCCAAGGAAAAACCCAACAATCCTTTGCTATATTCTCAAGAGAATATCCCCCACACCATAGACCTTAGCACACAAGAGGGTGCTTACAAAACATAGAAACTTGTGCCCAAGAAAGATGTGCACTTCAGTCGTACAAGTGTTTGTTGAAATTATGAGATGACAAGTGAGTGAGTGTGATCCACAATGAGGATCCACTCATATTTATACAAGACTTGACACAACAAAACGTGTGTCTATTGGAACAATAGGGCCGACCTCTTTAACTCAATAATATAATTAATCTTTACACAATATTAATTATCTTTCACGTGGTGGGGCCGACTTGTACCCTTCACAACATAATTAAAATTACAAAAAATATTACTCTTAGACAATATAACAAGGATCTCTCTCATCCTCTAGTGCTCATCCACTAGGGACACATCCACCTGTGCTCATCCACAGGGACATCGCTCTCAACAGATTAACTCAATTGAGTCCATAGGAGTACCATTTGGAGAACCATCATAATAATAATAATTTAAAATAAATTATTATAAATTTATTTTTATTTTGGACATCTTAAATATTAAGAGATTTTTTTTAAGATTTATTAAACTTAAGATTAAAATACATCTATATTAAATTTAAAAAGAAAATTATAATGGTTATAAAATATGTTATAAATTTTATAGGGAGGGGAGGGGAGGCCAATGTAGGTAGGATTAAATCAAGTATAGCTATCACTTTTTAGAGGGAACCTAGTTACAACTAATTGCCTCAAAGGGCACCCTTCCAAAAAAATACCCAAGAATGGAACTTTCTTGAAACTCACGACAAGGACTAGTATACTCAAGATTAGATAATTCAATATCAAAAGGAGGGTCATTACTCCATTGTAAACGTTATGAATGAACTTCCAAGGAGCCTTGGGTGTTGTCGTCAGTCATCAATCCAAACTTGCCACTGTGAATGATCATAGAAAAGTCATGTGAGGCCATTATGCCCCACCTTATGAAAAATTGTTATTAGCTTGATAGGCCAATTGAACCACACTCAATGTTGAAGACATAGTAAGAATATACTACCCATGACTGGAGATCACAAATCTTCAAGCCATACTTCTAAACCCTAATATACTTCTAAACCCTAATAAATAATATTTTCCCTTTGGTATATGTGTACAATTCATATAGATCCATCTTAACTCAATCTTTTACATGATAAAAAAGTTACACTATTTTTTGTTATCTTTATTTGTGTTTAAGAACTCAAGAATCAAATAATAACAACATGTGAAAACTTGGTTTTATAAACAAAATTTGTTAAGAACCAAATATCAAAATAGCATAAAAAACTCAGAATAAGTACTCCACGCCTTGACAAAGAGAGAAATTCAGATAATAATTATTTTCAAGGGGGCAACCTCATTATACATCATATGAATTCACAAATACCAAATGATTCCAAATGAAAAGGTCTCCTTGGTATATATAGGAGACTAGGAGTTACAATTTCAACTAATGGACCCAAACCGACATAAATAAAATAACAATACGAATGTAATATGCCCCAATTAAGGGGTAATGTGCCACAATTTAGGGCTTAACATTCCCCTCCCCTTCAGACAAGTGTTTTCCTCAACTCTTGAGTAGTTATGGATGCTTCTGTATAAAAGACTTATTTTCCCACATGGAATCTTCAACAGGTAGTTTCTTCCACTTAATGAGATACTCTGAAATTGATCTATTCCTCAGCTGGAGAATTCTTATGTCAGCGATAGCTTCATGCTACAATATGATTTTTTCTTCCTCATCAAGTTCTCACAATATAGTTTGAACTGGAATCTTGTCACCTATAACCTTCTTTAAGCATGAAACATGGAAAACTAGGTGTACTCGTGAAGATGCAGGCAACTCCAATTTGTATGCCATAGTACCA
>JZKD02S0305361.1:54507-75720 GCA_000966675.3 Picea glauca | reverse complement strand
ATCCTCTAACATTTCTTCAACCATATGCTCAATTTCACTCTTCTGGGCATAAGGGTATCTGTAAGGCTTGATGTTAGGAGGAACACTCCCAGGAATTAAGTGAATATCATGATCATGATCGTGAGTGGGTGAAATACCTCTGATAATATCTTCAAATACTTTGGAATTATTATCAATGATCCCTTGGAGATCTAGGGGAATAAATGGCTTAGATGTTTGAACATATAATGAGCATAGTTGTACAATTACACCCAATGCCTCTTTTTCAATAATTTTCTCATGCCATTAAATCTTACCACCTTGTGACTTTAACTGTACATCCTTGCTGCAAATATGATCATATGGCCTGAAATAGTATGATTGTACCCTCCTTTTCTATATGGTCCTCTTCCTTGATATATGTGCACTCATTTTGTCTTGGGATGTGTGCTCCTTCCTTCTCTTGGAAATTTTCCCTTCCTTCTCTTGTTGCGATCTCTCTTTTGTCTCTTTCCTCTCTTCTCTTTCAACTCTCCAAAACTTCTCTTCATTCAATGTGTGTCTCTCACTCTCCTTATATGTTCTTTTATAGTCTCTTAATGACCAAATCCCTAACCCTAAAATATCAAATGTCAAGAATAGATCTTTCCTTCCCATCATCAACGGTTGTAACTTAATCTCTCGTTGAGATGACTTAAATCACTAAAGTCACTCAACTTTATAAAAAAATCACTTTATTCATTAAATAAAAACCACTTTAATTTTATAAATGTAATTATAAAGTTAGATATCTAGAGAGTGTTTCTTAGGCACCTCCGCATGTTAGGCACTGCCAATGTGGAAGTATATGTCTGAGATACCCAAAAACTAACACTCCCTCTTAGTGAGGAAGGTACTTCTAGAACCTCCACTTATATATGTCTCCAACCCCATCACTCCATCTCTTGTTGTAGCTGCTCCCTCTGAACTAGAAAGCTTCCCTGCCACCTGCACTAGATTCTATGTTGAAGACCTATTCCTCCTCACCGTGACCTTAGTAGTCTCCTCACACTCCCGAGCATCCAACTGTGTCATTTAGTACTAGCTGGGACTTCTGATAGTACTAGAAGTATCCTCACAACCACCTTTCACTAAAACTAATCCCGAATCTAAGATCTCTTTGGATTCAAACACAGGTTTTCCCATCAACCTATATAACCTCCCTTTTCTGAATCCAAGAATTATTGTTGCGTCCAGGGTATCTTCCTCTAGATATATGAACACATTCACTAGAACACAAATCCATATCCCTCATCCTCCAAAGATGATACCGGGAGCAATCTTACCTTCAACTTCAAAACAAACAACACCTATTCCACCTCCAAAGATCCTCCTGACTCTAGTTGGAATCTCACAAATCCAACCCCATTCACTGCATGCATGTTACTAGTCCCATAACCCACATGACAGCATGAGAACGTTTTTTAAATACTAAGGAACATTGACCTCATTCCCATCATATGGCGAGATGAGCCATTGTCCACAACCCATGCTCCAATGTCCCCAAACTCTGCACTACCACTGCTTGAAAGACAAGACAAAAGAGAAAATTCCTTCTCTAACTTCTCACCAAATCATCAATATCAGTTGACACTGATGTTGCTACCTATGTCTCCTTCCTACCCTTCTTCTTGTTTTGGACACTGGATTGCATAGTGGCCATACTTATGACATGAAAAGCATTTCAATTTTCTCATGTCCTTCTTTCCATATCCCCTATCCTTCTTCAAATGAAGATAATCATTATCCTCATCTTCATCACCCTTAGCCTAACTTCTTTGAATAGCTTCCTCCTGAGAGAAGTCATCCCACAACCTATGCCAGTCAAGGAGATGTTCTCGTGCCACAACTCCCTTCACAAATGAAACCCACTTCTCTGAGAACCCATTTAGAGTTGTCCTCAAAAGTTCATCATATTTGACTTCCTCTCCAACATATATTAACTCATCAAGAAGTTATGATATCATAGTGAGATACAATGCCACTATGTCATTCTTGGACATCTTGGTGCTCCTAAGTTTCTCCCTCAACACCGTCTTCCTGTTTTGGTTTCCACTCCAATAAAGCTTTGTCAGAGCCTCCCACATATCATAGGCGTTTTCAGATTTGGAACATTAAATGAATACTAGGACTCATATTGATGAACTGTCATTGTTTCTTGACTCATGACATTATATTATCATTAGGGAACCACTCCCCTATGTTTCCATGGTTCAAATCTTGTTTTAATTGATGATTCATAGAACTAGGATTTTTCTCTGTAAGAGGTGAAGCAAATTTCACATTAAGGGGACACATTTTGAAAAGTCTTCCACAAGAGTATGTGGATAGCATACTCACTTTTCCCTTGCCTAAAAACACTCTCGAAAACTTATGAGACTCAATTTTTCTACTAAGTTGGTTTTTATGCCTTCGAGACCAATTTGTCGTTTGTCCTTGAAACACTTGACCTAAATTCAACCAAAGATAGAAAATGAAAATCATGCATTGGAATAATGTGTCTTTTATTGTGACACATCTATTTCAATGGGCCCATCCTCCCCATGTAGTAACCAACCTGAAATGCACATCCTCTTGAGTTTTAACACTCAATTCCAAAGGTCAAAATAAAAGTGTCAACATGATTTTCTTTCTATGATACATGTTCTCATTATGTCTAATGAAATTCATTTTCATTTCCTATGAGAAGGTATTTGCAAGGATAACTACACTAAGAAGTCATTAGTGAAGAAATTTAGGTCAACTATATACAAGGTTACAATTTTCAAGTCAAGTTGGAAGGGAACTAATAATATTTTTGGGGGTGAATATGATTAGGCATATTATATTGAGAACTATCATTTTGACAATGCTCACATGTCTCTTCTCAATTATCATGTATTCAAGAAGTCACCTAGGAGAGAGGTAGAAGGGACTATCTATCATGGTTACCATAATGGTTACTATAAATTACTCCCCTAATGGTTACAATCGATTCCTCTCATAATGATTATTATATATTTTCAAGTATCTTATTGTGCAACGAGAATGAGAGTACAAGAATAAACAATAAACCTAGCCTTTTTTATAAACACTTAACATTTCATAATAGGTATTTGTGATATTTACTGATTCGGAAACAACAATTGTATATCTATGAATGCAGTGTCCACCCAGATTCGGAAACAACAATTGTATATCTATGAATGCAGTGTCCACCCACCTGATGGTTCACAAGGCACGGCACAAAAAATCAATAGTTAGAAATCCTAATCATCATTATCTCCATTCATCATTCATAATAATTGTCATTGTCATCATTATCGTCATTCATCAAAATTTTAGGAACCCTAGTAATCGTCATCATAATCATTCATCATCAACATCAAATAAAAAAACACTCGAATACATGCACAATATCATTAAAAAATTGAACCATAAATAACTTAGTGTACATGTCAAAAGTAATGTGTATATATTCAAAATTGGCCCAACTATACATTTTTTATAGAATGACACATCCTACCCTAGATACATATTGACACCTCATGCCCAAACTAGAAAATAATGGCACTTCCTGCCCAAGATACAAAATGACACTTCATGCTCAAGATACATAATGGGTCACTCATTGATCCCCACCACCATTTCCATTATGATATGGATCTCCAAATATTAACCTCCTCTTATTCAAGGTTAAGGAAGCTCAAGTCTTCTTGCATCAAGGAGTGGTGCACATTTCTAGAGGTTGGAAATGAAACAACATTCAAATAAGTTATTTTCAATAATTGTTATCAATTAATAGACATATAAATAAAATTAGAATTCAATATAACAAAACTCATTGCAGATGTGAGTGCTAATCTTGAGAGCATTGTCCTCCTTCTTGACCCAAGCCTCTATGCAATGCCTACCTCAGTAGTTACAATAATCAATTAATAAAAAATTAAAAATGTCTAAAATCAATTTTCTATATGCTTGATAAGAATTTGATCAACTAATGATCTCAGTGAGAATATCTCGGGTAATGTCAGATATTATTCCAGTTCTATGCTATGAGGAAAATTTATCAGTTGAACATCCTAATCCAAGTCAAAAGTGGGAAATACAACACCAATAGAGGAAAGAGTGAGATATGTAATAACTATAGATGTAGCATCAATAGAGGAAAAAAAGGGGGCTGCAACACCGATAAAGGAAATAAAGTGGGATAAAACACAAGCAAAAGGAACAAAGGTATGTGTAGGGAAAACTGAGGCAACGAAAGAAGGACCACTCAAACCTACAATGGGTGTAGAGACAATGTTATGGTTCCTCTGAAGCGGTGGTGCATAGACAATAATAAAACCCCATGGGATGCAGTATCTAATTATGGCCCATGTGAGGAGAAACTAGAATACTAATAGCTAGGTAGACTTGTGGTATTTGAACCACTGGGGCAAGGTGGACATGAAAAATTCCTACCATGTATTGAAAACAACAAATTCTAACCTAGTGAGGCTACTACAATACCATTAAAGTACATGCCTTTACATTCAACAAAATGTACTTGAATGCACTGCCTAACTTTGCACCATGACAAGTGGAGCTTGGAAGCCAAATGAGCTAGGTCTACTAAGAGATCTGGTCATGTGATGCAAATTTGGAAGACTTGTAAAAACTAAACTCATGGATGTAAAATCATGTTTGTTGTAATACCTCATTGGCCAATGTGGGATGGACAAAGAAGGTTTTTTGCCAAAGGGTGTATTGAAATGTGGTCTTGGGAACTCATGTATGGATAGTGAACAAAATAAACTTATTGGTGGTTGCATACACATTTTTAATATATTAAATAAGTGACAAAAACATGAAAATAAACCAAAATAAGAAAAAAAGTTCATATTAACTAGATTTAACTTGACACGTGATACTTGACTATGAGGTGATATATCAACCCCAGATGGAGATGGTTGATCAAATTCACCTATCAACAACTATAGAAACACATATCAAGCTAATAATGATTCATAGAAAACAATAAAATGAAGCAACAAAATATGAAAATACTATAAATACATGACATAAACTCGTCGCAATAGTGAAAAGGAAAGGTGAAACTAAGCCCAAGAGTTGGGAACCTAGGAGCTTAAGAATATTCAACACTTTGGGAGGGAATTGGAAACTAATAGCCTATTGAACTCATATATAGGGATGGGCTTTGGAACTAGGTCATCATTTAGAAATATATTGATCCATGTAACACACCCAACCCCCTTAACCCGCTCTAAGGTTGGTGGGATGTTCAATTTTCCTCTCTGCATGTTCAGGTAAGAACTTGGACTTATTAGTGTAGAAGTGAGGATTTCTATTATCAAAAAATAAACAATGTTGAATATTACAAATTCATCACTACAAGTCTCCCTTGAAGTTAATTGGGGATTCAGTAAAGTCAGACTCCCCTAATCGGATGATCAATATTCCTCCTCGACCTCATCTTACATTTTGTAGTTGATTAAATATCACTCCCATCAAGGCACTCATTTACCATAGTTTCCATTATCTCCAATGGAATCACTCTAACTATTTACCTTAGGTATCTAAAGGCTCTCGGATATCTTGGTTCAATGACTACAATTACATTGGAGAATGATGGTTACCCTCAATTCGATGTCTTGTATTAACATCTCCAATGGGACCCTCAAAAATCAATGAATAAGATCACATCTCACCCTTTTTCCATATCAACGAGATTATCATTCTCTCAGAGTTCCAACTTATTGGGGTATCTTTGTTTTAGCTCCACCAACTTCTCTGACAAGATCACTCATACCACACACACTCTAATAGATCAAGTGGTCCTCGTTCATTTGATCCAATGGACGCAATGTTCTTTGGGGATTCTAATCAATCACTAATTAAGCTTGACTAACTCTCCTCCTTGAGCAGTTCTCATGAGATCTATGAATGTGATCTCACGACACCCTTTGAGATTTGTAGTCATTAGGATCCTTGTCATCAGACTCCCTCATCTAATACACTTTATAGACCTTCAATTGACTTTACTATGATAGAATATATATTAAATTCAACAATCCAAAACCCCTCGTCACCATGCTCCGATAGATAAACGGAACCTGTGGACTCGGGGTATCCCTTATCGGAGTTCTATTCCAACCTAAACCTTGATCACACTTATGGATGAACCATCCCATCAATGGTCTAGATCTATTCATCACACCAATCCAACAGATATGAGTCATTCGGACAGAACTCAATTTTTCTTCAAGAAACAAATTATGAATATGGACTGAAACATTTAGGGGTTTTTCGTAAGTTCAAAATGAAATTCTAACAGATCCTCAAAGACTCTGGAACTCGCCCTTAAACCTTTCTAAAAATCCTTTCTTTGAAGTTTGATGGGATCCTTCCTATCCTACAAGATTTCCATTGAAACATCGAGTTTTCTTTGGGGTTCAAACCCACAATTCCTCATAGGAACTATCCATAATTCAGGACACTCCGACCATTGGGCAAATGAATTTTTTATCCATGTCTTGCAAAATTTCCTCTAAATCTGCAAGCTCGTGAGGGAATCAGGCGACCCATGCTACCCAAATTTCACAATAAAAAATTTACATAATGGCGATCATAAACATATCCCATTGTTAAATTATTCAATGCATTAAATTGTAGACATTTACATTCCCCATTTAGTTCAACATGTCATAGATACATCATTCGTACACATTTAAACAACACAATTTAAACACTTATCTTATAAGGGGTAAATGAAACACCAATTGACTGAGAGAGGACACATTTCCTGCCAACCTTAGGCCTTACTTTAGAGTTTCTTCCTATAGTACGACACCCCTATGCCAAGCCATGATATCACAAGGGAATGAATTAGTTGGTTTCTCAGTTTCTAGATGATCCAGGAAGGTTACTCTCCTTCCTCCTATGACAACATCTGAAATTTCCCCCTTCCTACTGATCTCAGGGTCTCTACAGGGTTATCAGGTGGTTTCTCAATTGCATTTCCTCTGCACAAGGGATTCCCTTCTCTGTTAAACAATCCCTCGGAAACCTCCCCTTACCGGTGTCGGTTTCTATCCAGTAAGCACCAAGTTGTATCCCTCTATTTCTCCAGTCTATATCTGGGTCTTCTCTATTTCAGGGTGATCATCATCAACTCAGAAAAGATTTATATTTTCTTCAATAAAATCTCTTTACTTTCTTCTCTTCCTTGCTTCCGCACCAGAAAGTATCTTCTCCTTGCATGCTCATTGTTTTCACTTACTACTCTTGGCAAGATTATAGTTTGGTATTTCTTTTCCCTTCAATCCTTGGTCTCTCCTGTGTGCACATTCTCCTTCGTGCTCTCTTCTGATAAATGCCTTGTGGTGTTTTTCAACCTTTGGCATCTTCTTCCATGTAGCATCCCCAACCACCTGCTAGGTTATGCCACTTAAAAATCTGAACTCTGATACTATTTTAATTCATAAAAATACTCTACGAATTCATATACTCATAAAAAATAAGAACCGAAATATACATGCAACTTACATAGGAAAAAAACCATGAAAATAATTGCATAAATATTAACACAACACATGAATTATCACACAATTGACACTTATATTTGATAAAAATAACACTAAGTGCGTGCAGACCTTCCACGTTCCTCCCAGCCTTAGACCACACTGGTCATAACTCTCAAGAGTGGGTCACCCTCGAGATGGGGCTAAACTCCACCTAGGTAAAGGATTCCTAACCAAGATAAGGTATCTCATACAATAGAAAACTTAGTCATAGGTTCCAACTCAAACTAACAACCTACAATCATCCCTCATTCCCCACATGCCTGTCCCACCCTAGGAAGTGTGCCCCTTCTTTGCTCAACAGTCCCTCGGATACCCACTTCATTTCTGGGGCTTCAACAACAGGCCAGATAGAAAGTCTCATAGCCCTATAGTTGTTGTTTGGCACCTTGGAAAATCAATTCCCAATAATTCTTTCACCTGGAGAGAATGCTCATCAGTCTAACAACCCACCTCTTCAGTGTCCTACAGGCCTGACAACTCGCTTCTTCCATCCAGCTCCAAAGTTATCTAGGGTATAGGTACACATGACATTAACAATAGGGTATGGATGGAAGCTAAGTGAGTGAAGGAATGATGATGGAATGATAGAATGAATGGAAAATGAACTAAGTCCAAACTATATGTATGCATGTTCCCAAATTGACACTTGTCATGTTGAGAACTAACTTGGGCCCACTTGAACCCCACTTGTTCCCATCCTTAGAACTTAGGATAAAATAAATATCCATACTTTATAATTTAAGGAATATTATTATAATATTCCTTTGGGATTAAGCCCCCATAGCTTAGCCCCTTATCCTCAACTTTTATCTCCCTTTCCCTATCTAGTGGAATTTATCCCCCCATACTCTTTTACATGGTTGGTATGCAACAATGATATGTTTTTCATTAACATTTGCATGCGATTACATATTACAATGATGACTCACTGGCCATTTATCATCTAGATCTCCATCCTAATAACCACACAGGCTCTCAGGCTTCAATACATATACATACTCATATATACAACTTGGTCATCCTTGCGCACTTACCCAGGTGCATGAAACATTATGGAATTTATGAACTCACAAACCTATATGCACAATTACATTTACAATTGGTACCAACTTCTCACTAGCCTATATGCACAATTACAACTGGGGTTTGGATTAGGGACATTACATTCCCCTCCCCCTTATTTATGCATTTCCCTCTATGTAGTATATACACATATACAATCAAAATTTCAAAAGTCTTAAAAATGATGTGGGTACTTTTTCTGCATAGCATCCTCATGCTCCCAAGTTACATCCTCAAGATCGTACCATGTCCATTGGACCTTTATTATCCCTATAGATTCCAGAGCTGCTTGATCTTATGGTCCAATATGCACACCGGATGCACTTGAAAGTCGCCCTTCTTGCTCCCCCTGAATCACATTCCAATCAATGAAATGATTAGTATCAGGTACATAATTTTTAATCAATGATACATGTAATACATTATGAATACACATTGATGCATGTAAGGAAATCATGTATGGTACATGCCCAATCCTCTCCAGGATTTAAAACAACCCAATATGATTGGTACCCATTGTTGTAATCAAACTCCACCAAATGAAAATAATCCTCCCATTTGGATGGTTTATCCATCATATACATCCTTAGCATGTCTTCTATCACCCGATTCACCCTTTTTGTTCACCTATCTGACTCTGGATTATAGGTTGTGCCAAAATTCAGATTTGTTCTGAATCCCTTGAATAATCCTTTCCAAAAATTTGATGTAAATTTTGGATCTTTGCCAAACACAATTGTCTTGGGTATACCATATAGTTGAGAAATTTCTCTCATATAAATATCAACAATGGTTCCTTCCTTGTGAGTGAGATTTACTAGAATAAAATGGGTAGCTTTAGTAAGCTTATCCACCACTACCATGATAGAATCATGATTCTTATTTGTTCTGGGCAGTTTGGTGATGAATTCCATTGTTACAAATTCCCATTTCCACTCAGGAATGGACAATGGTTGTAGAAAACTAGCCGGGTGTCTATGCTCAACCTTGACCTTTTGACACTTCAAACATCTGACAATAAAATCAACAACCACTTTCTTCATACCTAGTCAATAATATTGGCTCTTGAAAACTGCAATATTTTTCTAATAACCTGGGTGCCCAACATAAGGCACATTATGCATTTCTCTGAATATCATATTTTTCAATTCTTGAGAATATGGCGCATAAATTATGCCCCTATACATGAGAATTTCATCTTTTTCTAGCTTATAGTCTTCAATTTTCTGCTGTAAATTTTCTTGTTGTAATTTTTTCTTTATTTCCATATACCATAGGTATGATTTTCTAGCCTCCAAAATTTTGTCTTTCAAATCTACTATGTACATACTAATGGTTGTAGCATGCATCTCATGCACTCTTCTACTGAGTGCATCTGTTACTTTGTTCTCTTTACCCTTGATATGCTTTATATCAAAGTCATACTCGTTGAGGAATTCCAACCGCCTGCTTTTTCTGGCATTTAGAATTGGTTGTATAAATAAATATTTCAGACCATCATGGTATTTCCTCAACTTAAATATTTTTCCCATGAGGTAGTGCCTCCACATTTTCAAGGCATGCACTATGGCTTCCAAATCATGAGTAGCATAGTTCCTTTCATGCTCCTTTAGTTTCCTGAATTCATAACATGTTGCATGTCCATTCTGACTAAGAAATCCACCAAGTCCTTCTTTACATGCATCAGTGCATGCAATGAAGTCTTCATTTGGATGAATTTTTTTTAATATTGGAGCACTTGTCAATAAATGTTTCAAGTGTTGGAAAAACTTTTCACAATCCGTTGTCCACTGAAACTTCACCCTTCCTTTGCAAGGAAGTGATTGGGTGCGCAATCTTTGAAAATCCTTCAATAAATATACTATAGTAACCTACAAGGCCCATGAATGATCTCACCTCCGAGACATTCCTTGGTGTTGGCCATCCTTCAATGACCCTTATATTTTCTGGATCCACTACTATCCCTTCCTTTGAAAGGATATGGCCCAAATAATGAATTTGCTTCTAGTAGAATGATCACTTTCTCAATTTGGAATACAACTCATGCTCCCTCAATACTTGTAATACCATCCTCAAGTGTTTCTCATGCTCTTCTTCGAACTTATAATATATAAGAATGTCATCCAAGAATGCAATGACAAACTTATCTAACTAATCCATGGAAATACCATTCATTAAACACATGAAGACAACTAGTGCATTTGACAACCCAAATGGAACCATTGTAAACTGATAATAGCCATACCTTGTTCTGAAGGCACTCTTATTGATGTCTTCTTCTTTAATTCTTACCTAATGATATCCTAACTTGAGATCAATCTTAGAGAATATTTTTTTTCATCTTTCAGCTAATCAAAGAGGTCATCTATCCTTGGAAAAGGGTACTTGTTCTTCACAGTTACCTTGTTCAACTACCTGAAGTCAATGTAAAGTCTCAACTTTCCATCCTTTTTCTTCACAAATAATACTAGGGCACCCCAAGGTAACACACTCGGGCGTATATACCCCTTCTTCAGAAGCTCTTCAAGTTTCATTTCCAATTCCTTCAATTCTAGTGTACTCATCCTGTAAGGGGTTTTGGATACTAGAGCTACTCCAGGCATCAGATTGATGGAGAAAGCAATATCTCTTTTGGGTGGAAATCTTGGTATTTCTTTAAATAAATCTTCAAACTCTTTTAGGACTGCATAATATTCAATATTTGGCACCTTATCTTTAGGTGTCTCTTCCATATGTGCTACAAATATTTGACACCCCTTCCTATAACTTTTCTTCAGCTGTGAGGCTGAAAGTTCTCTGATGGTTACTACCCTGGGGATTCCTTGAATTGTCCTCAAGTTCCATTCCTCATTCAAGCAGGTAAATTCCTTATTATAATAGTCTAGGACAACATGATGTTGGTCCAACCAATCCATACCAATTAGGAATTCATAGGAACCTAAATATATGATGTTCAAATATTCCCTAGTGCGTTGTCCATTCATGTTTATTAGACATGTCTCAACCATCTCATTAATTTTTCTTTTAGCTCATGTATCTAGATGCACCAACCAAGGTTTTCCAAGCTTGCTTCTTGGAAATTGAGATCTTTCCACCATCTTAGGATCTATATAGATATGACTAGATCCTCAATCAATGAAAATAGAATTAGGTTGGTTATTGATCTTACCTTCCACTTCAATCATATGTGATTGAAATTCAACTTGCTTGTTATCTAGGGATGCATGGATCCTAGGTACATTTCTTCCCATTTCGTCCATTGTATCAACTTGTTGTACACTGTGAACAATCCTCACTGTTTCACTTCTATTAAGGAAAAATTTGAACATATGATCTCCCCCACAACCCCAACATTGAATAGGTGGCTTCCTTGTCCTTTTCCCCAATGTTTCGGTCATTCTAGGTTCTTTAGAAGTTGGCCTTCCCTGAGAATTATTTCTGAAGAATGGTGGCTTAGTCTCCTTCTTCCTCTATTCCATCTTGCTTTTCTTCTTGTCTTCCCATGTTTTTTGGAAAGTTGGTCTTCCTTTATGATGATTATAAAGACATTTAACCCTTCTTATAGTTTCCTCTAGTGTCTTGGGATCATCATATTGTATCTTATCACAAATAAATTATGAAATACCACTCAAATATCTCTGAATCTTAATGTGCTCATCCTTGATGAAAAAAACATATTTTAGCAGCTCTAAAAACCTACTTTCATACTAATCTATTGTCATACTCCAAAGCTTGAGTTTAAAGAACTCCTTCATTTTCTTATCACAGTAACGTTTGGTCAAGTATTTCTTTTGAAAATACCTCTTGATTCCCTCCAAATAACGTTCTTCTCATCAATCCGTTGCACCTGCACATATTGGTCCCACCACATTGATGTTTTTCCTTTGAGCCAGTAAATATAAATTTTACCTTCTGTCTCTGAAGAGTAATTATGAAATTGAAAATAATTCCTCAAGACTATCAGCCATGTCTCTGTGTCCTCATCCTTCTTATGGTCACCATCAAATGTAGGAGGCTTGATTTTGTTCATTTCTCCATTTAGCTCATTCACCCCAGATCTCTTCTTATGCTCCCTGACAAGGGATGGAATTGAACTACTATATGATCTTCTAGTTGAATGCCTTGGGGAGTGATGTTTATTCCTACCAACACTTCTTGTTCTTCTCCTCTCATCATGAGACCTATGAATCTCTAATTTTCTTGACTCAGTCTCCTTATCCATCTTATTATCTATTATGTACAACCTCTACATTAACTTGATGTTGAAGCCCTCCTACTGCTCCTTGGATTTCGCAAGCCTCTCATTATATTCTTTATAACTCTGGACATCCTTTTGCAAAAATTTTATGGTCTCTACCAAGTTCATGCTTTGTTCCTTACCTTCTCCATGTCCATTTGAATTTGTACCTTCATTACCCATACTAACATAGATCCCTCAGATCTCATGTTCATGGTTGTAAGCCCCATTTGCATCTTCCATGCTTCTACACTTTGTGTTGATCCTATTCTAATCTAAATTTTGTCAACTCTACAAAATGTGCATGCAACAAATTTTTTTAGGATGAATAATTTAACAAATTCATGAAATTATGTGCAATTATGTTCCAATAATGCATCAAAATTTTTGCTTCTGATTTCTTGTGAAATTAACTACCTAAATCAATTTTCTGGGTGGATATCTAGACTCTTCTATCCACTCCATTTCCAATGACTACTCCCTTTCTTAATTTTGAGTCTTTTGCATAAAGTTATGGTCATTTGAAAATTGTCTATTAATTCCTTATGTTCACACTTCAACTAGGTGCAAATTTGAATTGTAATTATGCATTTTTTCACCTACTCCATTGGATTTTTGGTAGGATCCCAATTGGGTTCCTTCATAAACATATTCTAGACACTCTGGCCAATTTTCACCCCTATCTAAGCTCCAAGTTGCTAGATACAACCTACTGAAGTTTCAACCCAATTAATGTTTTTGGCCCTGAATGCTACAGGTGCCTTATATGTTCTCTTGTGCATTTTTTGTGCCCATATTTATATTTTGACTCTTTGTATGTCTTCTATGGATCAAGATATTTTTGTAGACTACTCCTATGCCTTAATCTGATTTTGGAGCAGGAAGTTAGGTCTCTCAGAAGTTAATTGGGTCTTAAAATTTACCCTCCATTGTTTGACATGTAACTTCCTCATAAAAGATTTGTCTGAAGAATAGTTTACACCTTTATAAAGATATCTCCAATATATTTCATTTTACCTAGAAATATAGAGTGTACCTTGGTACAATCTATTCTTGTGGTTTTCGAGTATCTAAAAAAACTGTTTACAACCTAAAAAATGCCCTGCAAAAAGATGACCTTCAAACAATACAAAAATGTCGCGGAAAATCACTGGTTTTCTGCTGTTGTAATCCACCAAAATAACTTCGCGTGCATTAGTTATAAAATATACACCCATATTTAGCATGTGCGAGTTCTAAGCATGCAATGACAAAGTGTAGCACATGCACCACGCACCCATATCCAGTGTGCACAACTTTTGTCTCATGCGCCAATATCTAGTGTGCACAACTTTTGTGTCATGCACCAATATTCTATGCACGTTGCAAGCTCTACACCCCACAACTCCAAGGTTCAGTGCACTCGCATCGCACACCAATACTCCCTACACACCACCAATTCTACTTTTGTGGGACGTGAATATTTAACACACGCATATTATTCCCTAACATTATGCACCCATACACAATTCTATTTCCACGCTGTGAAAATATTCAACACACATGCACTGCATACCAAGTTTGCACACCCACCAACAAATTTTCATTGTGCTTTGCCAATACCCAATGTGCATGCCTTGCACACCAATATTATGCATGCGCCACAAACTCTGCACCGTGTGATGCCAAATTTTAGTGCACTCACCCGTGCACCATTATTTTTCCACACATCATGAGCTTCACACAGCACAACGTCAAATTTTAGTGTGCACACCCACGCACCATTATTTTTCGCGCATCACCATCTCTGCACTACACGACACTAAATTTTAGTGTGCACACCCTCCCACCATTATTTTTTCACGCATCACCAACTCTACACCCCAAAATGCTAAATTTTAGTGCACACACCCACACACCATTATTTTTCCGTGCATCACTAGCTCTGCACAATGTAGCACCAAATTTTAGTGTGCACACCCACACACCATTATTTTTCCATAGTTTTGTCTCATGAATTCCATATTCATCTCTGGCCCATACAAGTCCGGTGTTGAATGGGAAGCCTTGTAGTTAAACTTCACACGACCATTTTTTACCTTGTAAACCCAATTCAATATTTTCATAAGAATTTTGACCTTTCCCTGTCAAATTCCTCCATAATTTTGTTGTAGAAATTGGGGCTTTTTCTCAATTTTCCCCAATTTTGTCCCAGGCACCATGGTTGCTCTGTAAATTCAAAATTAGGCCTGAAGTTTCCCCTTTATAAATTTCAATTGTTTATTTTTAATTTCCACACTCAATTCTTCACATTAACCATGAGATTTCTCTCAATTTTACTGCAATTAATCAAAAAGTTGCAGACACACTCCATAAATTAATTCTCTGCGAATTTCCGCTTCAACATTCTGCTAACTCAGCCCATCCAGGCTTAGTGTTGAAAACTGGGATTTGATAACACATTGTAGCATCCCCAGTCACCTATTGGGATATGCCACTTAAAATTCCGAACTCTAATACTATTTTAATTCATAAAAATACTCTACAAATACAAAATAATAACAGAAATACACATGCAACTTACATAGGAAACACCCATGAAAATAATTTCATAAATATTAACACAACACATGAATTAACACATAGTTGAAACTTGTCTTTGATAAAAAGAACACCAACTGCAATCATACCTTCCATGTTCCTCCTAGCCTTAGACCGCATTGCTCACAACTCCCAATAGTGGGTCACCCCCGAGCTAGAGATAAACTCCACCTAGGTGAAGGATTCCTAACCATGATAAGGTATCTCAAACAATAGAAAACTCAGTCACAGGTGCCAACTCAAACTAATAGCCTACAATCCCTCATTCCCCACATGTCTATCTCACTTTAGGAAGTGTGCCCCTTCTCTACTCAACAGTCCCTCGACTACCCCACTTCCTTTCTAGGGCTTCAACAACAGGCCATAAAGAAAGTCTCAGAGCCCTATAGTTTTAGTTTTTCACCTTGGAAAATCAATTCCCAACAATTGTCTCACCTGGAGAGAATGCTCATGGACCTGACAACCCACCTCTTCAATGTCCTACGAGCCTGACAACCTGCTGCTTTCGTCCAGCTCCAAAGTTATCTAGGGTACAAGTATAGGTGACAGTAACAACAGGGTATGGATTGTAGCTGAGTGAGTGAAGGAATGATGATGGAATGATATAATGAATAGAAAATGAACTAAGTCCAAACTATATGTATGCATGTTCCCAACTTGACACTTTTTATGTTCAGAACTACCTTGGGCCCGCTTGACCCCCACTTGTCCCCATCCTTATAAATTAGGATAAAATAAATATCCATACTTTATACTTTAAGGAATATTATTATAATATTCATTTTGTCTTAAGCCCCCATAGCTTAGCCCCTTATCCTCAACTTTTATCCCCCTTTCCCTATCTAGTGGATTTTATCCCCCCATACTCTTTTACATGGTTGGTCTGTAGCAATGATATGTTTTTCATTAATATTTGCATGTGATTACATATTGCAATGATGGCTCACTATCCTTCTAGCATCTGTCTCTCCATCATAATAATCGCACAAGCTCTCCAGCCTCACACACACACACACACACAACTTGGTCATCCTTGCGCACTTACCCAAGTGTGCAAAACATTATGTAATGTGCACACCCTAGACATGGTGTGAAATCCATACGTACTTACTCAGGTGTGTGCAACACTATGGAATGCACACACTCTTTTCTCTGTCATACAAACATCTCGCACTACTTAGGTGCACAAAAAACTACAACTTGGTGACAACGAATCACCAGCCTATATGCACAATTACATTTACAATTGGTACCAATGACTCACCAACCTATATGCATAATTACAACTGGGGTTCGGATTAGGGACATTACATTACACCAATCCTTGGGATTCTCGTGGCTTCTGTCAAAAGTGACCTCCATTCAGGAACCTAAATTTTGAAGGGGCAATCCAAGGTGTACTTCTGTCAGATTTTTTAGTTGTTCCTTTCCTCTTCAAGAGATCATATCTATCAGTAGTATAAACTACGTCAACAACTAATATTGACTTCCATTACTAATCATGTGGCTCCACAAAATCTAGTACATTAGTAGGTATATATTCATGCTTGAAAATAATAACTAGCTTGTTAAACAAGTTTTCTAATTTCTTCATTAAGACCTCTCAGTTCCACCTCACCAAATCCACTTCATGAATTCCACATGCGATATCATGGCCAATACTTTCAAGGTTTATCCCTCACAGTCAATGGTCTAGTGTCTTTCATTAATCAAAACATGATTACAAGATTCATAAACATAATTATATGAAGTATTAAGCATAATTATAGTTATGGGGTAAAACAGAGTGATACATTCTCCTCTCCCTTAAATAAACAACGTCCTTAGTGTTTAAAACATGATGTATTTACAAGTATATAATAAAAAAAAATGGGCAAGCCAGACTCATGGCATATTCCAACTCCCATGTAGCCTCATTTGCTCCAAAGTGCTTACATTGCACCTTGACTTGCACGATGGCTTGGTTCCAGAGCATCATTTCTCTCTTGTCAAGGATTCCTTGAGGTTCATGATAGAATTCTCCCTCTAGTTCCACCTGTATCACAGTCCAATGAATGACATGATTAGAATCATGAACATATTTCTTTAACAAAGATACATGAAACACATTATGAGCTCTAGCAATAGTTGGAAAAGAAAGTATGTATGTTGTTGGTCCTATCCTTTACAGGACTTCAAATGGTCCATAGTAGTGGGGTGCCAACTTATCACACATTCCCATCCTCAGGAAAATTCTCTTATTTTTCACCCGAAGATACACATAATCTCCCACCTTGAACTCCCTAGTTGTTCTCTTGCTATCTGCATAGCTCTTATGTCTGTCTTGAGCGAATTTCAGATTTTTTCTTATCTGAACTATTGCATGTTCCATTTCCTTTGGTAATTCTGGTCCAAGTGTGATTCTATCCACTGGACTGTCCCAACTAATTGGAACTATGCACTTTCTTTCATACAAAACAATGAACATACTCATCTTCAATGATTCCTAATAACCATTGTTTTATCCGAACTCTACCAGAGGTAGATACTCTTCTCACCGCTTGGGATAATGCATAACATGCATCCTCAACATATCTTATAGCACTATATTCACCCTCTTAGTCCGATAATTTGTTTGAGGATGGTAGGCCATGCTAAATGTCAACTTTGTTCCTAGACTTGCAAACATGCCCTTCCAAAAACTTGAAGTAAATTTGGCATATCTGTCTGAGATTATGGTCTTGGCAAAACCATGCAATCTAAAAATCTCCTTCATGAGAATGTTAGCAACATTTATGGCCTTGAAAGTATATTTGATAGGAATAAAGTGAGCTGCCTTGCTCAACTTATCCACTACAATCATTATCACATCATGTTTCTTAATTGTCTTTGGAAATCTTGTAATAAAATCCATGGAAATTGTTTCCCATTTTGACTCAAGAATAGGTAAAGGATACAATAGACCTGTAGGATGTTGGTGCTCAACTTTTACCTACTGACTTTCTAAAAATTTTGAAATGTGTTGAGCAATGTCCTGCTTCATTCCTGGCCAAAAGTAAATTTGTCTTATTGTTGTCACCATTTTACAGTAACCGATTTGACCTACATATGGTCTCTTATGGAACACATCCATAATTAAACACCTCAAGTATGTTGAATTGAACACATACAATCTATTATTATACCACAATTGTCTATCATCCTCAAGATGATATCTATCATACTTCTTTTCCTTGGTTTCTTGTTGTAATCCTTCTTTCACTTGAGTGAAAAATTGGTCCTCTTGCAAGAGGGTTTCAATCCTCTGCTTGATATCAAAATATCCTATACTTGTTGCTGCTAAGTTTATAGTCTGTATACTCTGACTGAGTGCATCTACCACTCTAATTTATTTCCCTTTAATGTATTTTATTTCGAATTCAAATTCACTGATTAGTGCCATCCACTTGGCATGTATCACATTCAACCTTATCGGTCGAAAAGGTACTTCATAACATAGGGGTCTATCATTAAAACAAACCTCCTTATGAGCAAGTAGTGCCTCCACATATGCAATGCATGCACAATCATTGCAATCTCCAAATTGTGAGCAACATATTTCTACTCGTGTTCATTCAACTTTTCTGATTCATAACAGATCACCTTATCTTCTTGCATAATAACTCCAATGAGTTCTTCTTTGCAATCATCAGTGGAAACCAATAAATCGTTTTCTGGGTCTGTAATCTTCAAAACATCGGTGTTAGTTAAAACATGTTTTAGCTATTGGAAGCTATCTTCACACTATGGTGTCCAAACAAACTTCTTCCCCTTTCTTTGCAATGAGGTAATATGATTACCAATCTTGGAAAATATCCTTATGAACCTCATGTAAGATCCATCCAAACCCATGAAAGATATTACTTCGTTTACATTGTAAGGGGTAGGCCAACCCATGATTGACTTGATCGTTTCGGGATCTACTGCCACTCCTTCTGCTGAGATCACGTGGCCTAAATACTAAATATCATTTTAAAAGAAATCACATTTTCTGAACTTAGCGTACAGCCGATGCTCCATCAACACATGTAGCACCATTCTAATATGCTCTTCATGTTCTTCCCTTCTTTTGGAATTCACCAAAATCATCCACAAACACTAAGAAAAACTTGTCTAAATATTTGTTGAGCATGATATTCATCAAACACATGAATGTACCTGGTGCATTTGTAAGCTCAATTGACACCACCACAAATTCATAGTACACGTATATTATTCTAAAGTATGTATTGTGGATATCCTCATCCTTGTTTCTGACTTGGTGATATCACGATCTCAAATCGATTTTCGAGAAAACTACATCCCCTCTTAGATGATCAAAGATATCAACTATTCCAGCTAAAGGATATTTGTTCTTGATGGTCATCTTTTTCAACTATCTATAATCAATACATAAGCACAATGTACCATCCTTCTTCTTACAAATAGGGTTGGTGCTCCCCATGGAGATACACTCAGCCTGATGTAACCTTTATCCAACATTTCCTTCAACTACATCTTCAACTCCACTAACTAGGGTATGCTTATCCAATAAGGCACCTTTGACATTGGCACCGCTCCATGCACAAGATCTATCAAAAACTTGAGATATGTTTTTTGAGGTAGTCTAGGTACTTCCTCTAGAAACACATCCTTGAAATCCCACAACACAAGGTGATCTTTATACCTCATCTCTTTACTTTCTATTGAGCTAAGTACTTGTATAGCATACAAGGGGCACCCTTTTTGCTAAACTTCTTGAGAAGTAGTGTTTTTATTTGCCTCATTGAAACATGCTTCTGAATGCCTTGCAAAACTCTTGCATTTCCCTCATCATCTTCACACTCCAAAACCTTCTCGTAACAATTTAATTTTTCCTTGTGAACTACTAACCAGTCTGTTATCACCCCATAAATTATGGGAATCAACTGGTGACTGAGATATTATATGTCTCTAGTGTTTTTGTTGACAAATGATTTTTCATTCTGCAAATAATTTGAAAATAAAAGAAAAAGAAAAAAGAAAAAGAAAAGAAAAAGAAAAAGAAAAAAGGAAAAGAAAAAGAACAGAAAAAGAGGGCATAAAAGAATTGAAATAAAAGCCCCAAGCAATAATGGTAACTTGGTCCATACCTTTCAAGCATGGCCAAGTTTTTTTAAATTTAATGTTGATAGGGTAGTAAATGATTTGGCTAAACAGTTTAATCTTAGCCAAAATGTCTAGGTTAGATTAGTGAATAAATCTGGCCAGACTGTCTAATCCTGGTCAGATAGCCCCAGGGTAGAGTAATTCCTTAACCCAATAGTTTTATCTAGGTTAACTGTCATAGGAAGATAGGTTAGCATGTAGGTTATTTGCTTCATTATTCCTTTCCAATAAAACCAGCTTGATATAAAAATGTCACACCATGTCTCAAAATCCTAGAGGATAGTGTGGTCGAAGCCCCTTGGTGTGGTCTATTTAAGAAATATGGAAAAAAAACCCATAAAAGGTATTTATCCTAAGTTTCCCCCCCAGCGCATATGTTCCCCGCTCCCAGTTTATGCTTCATACACATCTCGACGGTTCTGATCGCGACGCCCAGATCTATGGCTCACATAGCATTCCAGACCCCCCCAAGCGTTCTGCTTTTAACCGGTGGGGGTCCAGAATCGGTGATAAGATTTGCGCAGATCTGGATGGTCCAAGAATGAGCGCTTAGATCCATGATCCAGATTGGATTCCGGATCCCCCGTCCGTTCTTCTTTTAATTGA
>JZKD02S0305361.1:28139-54285 GCA_000966675.3 Picea glauca | reverse complement strand
ACCATTTGCTTTCTGACAACCTCCGTCAATTATGGACGTCATCTCCCACTTGTTCTACTTGTTCCGGAGTTATGTCCAATCCCATAACTGCTGTCAGTCCTTTACCCCTTTCCACTCATGACCAGCCCCTTATTACGACTTTCACCTCCAATCCCTAGTATCCACGTCACCCGTCCGTATGTTTTGGCCACCATCACCTGACATCTCACCCCCAAGTGGCCCGTTGTCCATTTATTACTGGATAACATACCCGTTATCCTGCTGAGCTGTCTCCCGCACCCGACCGACCTCAGTTTTAAATAAAACTACCGCTATTCTCCCTTCAATCACTATTCATCCATCGCACCAGATTATATTTTAATCCTCCACTGCATTCCCGTCGCCTTCATCCACAGTCAGTCGACCCCACTAACTCTGTGTTATTTGCAGGTACTGTTGCAGAGATGGCACCAAAGCCAAGACAAGCAGAAGGAGAGGAGAATCCTTTTCTTCCACCTCCTGTCGACTTGGACAAAATCTCATTGGTCAACAAAGAAAGATTGATCTCTGATACCAAGTGTGATTTCGATTTTTCAGACCTCCAGTCATAGCTCCGGGAGGTTTTCCTGGACTAGAGCGATGAAATTGGACTCTGGGAGTCCAATTTACCCCTGTACCTTTTTCCCCAAATCCATCATTTTCCCGAATTTGCACTTAAGTGCCAAGCTCACTACATCCCCGAACAGAGAGCATTCATATCCTCATCTGGAGAAACCATGTTCCTCATCACTCCCGAAGACATAGACCAGATGATGCAAATTCCCCGTGCCGAATTTGCATCCCCTTTCAACCTAGAAATCCTTACCGAGCTATATCAGAAGATAAATTTTCCCCAGAGAGCTCAGATATTCAAGCTTTTCCTTCCCACTTCCGCTCAATTCCCTTCCACAAATCCCCCTTACCCTTCATCCTTGTTCTCCACCAAAGGAAACCAAATCATTTCCTCCCTTTGTACTCTGTTAGGGTACTATTCTGACCAGTGGGTAGATGAGTCCATTCTGGGTTTTCTATCCATCTTCTCCACTGATGAAAAACCCACCACACAGTTTGATTACAGTACCTTCTTGGTCAACAATATTCACAAGCAGTTCGTGAATTTTGGCACGAAAGGCATGTTCAGATATTCGTCTTTACTGGCCTACATGTTTGTTTTCTATCAAGCAAATAAGTTTACTTTTTCCATGCAGAAAATGGACGCAGATGGGAGGCCTCAGCCAGTCACAGCATGGACCTCTTTGTTGAAACATAATTCCACAGAATACAGATTCAAAGAATTCATAGACCTGTTCTACCACCCTATGGTAAGCATGCTGAGCGACAGGCCTGAGCCTCGAATAAATGACGAAGTCCAGAGAATTTTGCATCTCTCGGACAACACGAAGACCGGCGATTGGTACCTGTATCAAGACCACTCTGAGATCAGAGTATTCGGGTGCAAGTCGGCACCCTACAAGCTTCCCAAATATGTGATAGTAAGGATCTTTGCATTAGAATATATAAGACAGATCATGAATTCTGATGACATTCATTTCGTATCATTGAAGAAGAAGCAACAGCTTCGAATCAAGGGGCAGATTGGTTCCTTCATCTGCAGCAATCGTGGCGCTGGAGAAGAAGTTGACCAGATGCTGAGAGAGATGAAGTTTTTCTTAAGCTTCCCATGGCACTATGATCCACATGGGATCATCTCAGAAATGCGGGTGAAAAACAAAAATATCCCATATGTTCACGAAGCTAAGCCCGAGATTGAGAAATTCACTAATCAGATGGTGTGGGTGCCTGACACCTTGGTTGAAGTAGAGCAGCAGATTCCTTCAACCTCTGTTCCACCAACGACCATGCCACAGGTCCCCAAGGAAAAAAGGCCTCGACAAGATTCATCTCCGCTTGTCAAGGAGGTGTCGTCTGAAGAGTTCCAACTGCACACGAAGAAGCCCAAGACAGTTTCAGTCCCCGACCAGACAGAAGAAAAAGAGACTCCACCTACCACAGTTACCAAGTTTGTGGTTCCATCCTTCGGTTCGAGCATATTTAAGGATATCACCCCATCATTACCGAAGAAATCTACAGATTCCCCATTGGACACTCAATAAGGCAAGACTGGGCCTAAGTTGAGCATCTTCGAGACGTACGAACTGATTAAGAAAAGGAATCAGACTCTTACCACCAACACCTATGCTCAGTTTCGAAAGCAGATGTCAACTGCGCAGCACAGGCTATTGTCTGCATTTGACACAGAAAAGGGTAGGATGCACATGGCCTTCCTCCAAGTGCAGGTACCAGACCCCAAGGTAATCACAGACTATAAGATGGCCACCTTCAAGTTCCAGACGAAGGACGTGCACCCAACAGATCAGATGGATCTGCACAAACAGACAGGAGAGATGGTTTTTCACACATTGGCGCATGATTTTGCTTCAGTGGCAAAATTGCAGGTGTCACTCAACAACGCTCAAACGCAACTCAAGCTGGAGAAGATTCCATCCTTCGCAAAAGATAACAGAATTAAAACTTTGGAGGAGTTGGTCCTCAAGATCGGCTATGATCCCTCGAACGTCAAAGTTGCAGAAGAGGTGATTAAAAAGAAGAATGAAGATATCGCCTCATTGAGAAAACAATTGAAAATCCCGCCCACAGAGGACTCGCAGGCGAAGGAGATAGCAGAGAAAGAAGGCGAGAAGGACGAGATGCTGAAGATGATCATGGAGCAGAATGCTCAGCTCAAAGAAATGGAAGCTGAGATGGAGAGATTATTGAAAGAGAAAGAACAGTTGAAGCCAATGGAAGGCATTCCATTGAGTGCTATCCCAATTGCAGAATTGAGTACTACAGCAGTGACAACAATTCCATCTGCAACACCAGTGACACCACAAGAGGGAACAACCGACCTCGCCAAACCCATGAAAAAGATGAACCTGCAAGAGACAGAAATTAGCAGGCTGAAGAAGGAAGTTGAGAACCTCCAGGAACTCAAAACATCTTTCCAAACCAGTCTATCCAAAGAAAAGCAGGTAACTAAGCAGCTCAGGAAGGAACTACAACAGCTCCAAAAGCAAACCATGGCAGGTAAGACTTTGGATGAGGTCAAAGAAAATGTATGGACAGACATCAATAAGTCCATAAATGAGATCTGGCCCATGATCCAAATCATGTTTGAGCAGAACGAGTTGATCCAGAGGAGTAAACAGGCCATTGAGAAGATCAGAGTAGAATTGGGAGACAGACCAACTCAGGCAATTGATATTATCAAATTCCTCAATTCTAAGACCAGAGAAGAGCTAGAAGAGTTGAAGATAGAGGACAGAACAAAGACCATCCTTGAGGTCAAAAGAGTTTTGACCAAGAAAGGATTAATGCTTCAACTGGAAGAAAAGGTTCAGACCATGGACCTAGGGGTACATAAATTCTTCAGCAATATCGAGGCTCTCCAGAAGAAAGGTCTCCCCGGTTTGAAGGTTATTAATGATAAACTGATGACACTCCCTGATTATAAAAAAATACTGTCTGAAGTGTCTAAGGAGAGTTCAAAATTTGCCGGCATACAAGGGAGCATCACTGGAAAAGAATTCCTGGATGCTCTTCAGTTGGACATCAACATCCAACATGATATTCGATGCATATTCCTCACTAAGCCCACTTTCGCCAAGGATACGGAAATGGACGAAGTGTATCGGAGACTGCTCAAAGTCACAGTGCCTAGTCATCTCAGATGGGAGGAACTCTACGATCTGCTCGATTAGCAGATGAGTTGTCCAGGTCTAGTCACCTGTTCAGTCAGAAGAGGTTGTGCAAGAACCTCGCCAACGACCTACCCCAGAAATTCCGCATGCAATTGTACCAAGTCATCAAGCAGTTTTGATTAGTTAAATTAGTTAGACTAAAAATAGAATGAGAACGAACTGATCAGTTATGACAAGAACGTTTGTAATTTGACTTATAAATACTTCCCCTTTTGAAGTATTGGGGTTTGTTGATCTTTACACCCTGACGCTATCAGACTGTATCATTTTTTGAAGAGATCTTCCATTAATAAAAAGGAGGCACTTTCACAGGATTCTTTCATGTATTCACTGGTGATGTTTATTCTCTAAGTTGAATGTTATTCTTGCTTTGTGATCACATTGTTTTCTGAAACTAATCTTTAAGAGTAACGAATGTTGCAGGATTTATCTTGGATACCCTGTTTCCAACTTTAAATATTTTAATGTTTATCTTCTGATGTTTTCAATTAAGAAATCCTCAACTACTTCTTAGTTGAATTTATCTTTCTCATCTTTTCTTCTATCCATCATTTAAGCTTTTAAAGATCCAGTGAATATATTATCTCGCCCTGTGGATGTTTTCCTTTACTTTATGGTTTGTATCTCAGGTTGATTATAACACAGACCCCATAGCCCAATGGATGTGTAGACTGTCTCAACCAACTTAAAAACACTCCGACAACAAAACCTACCTATTTATTTACCTAGCCTAACATCTAAAGTTAAAAACAAAGCTAAATCATATAGAGAGATCCCTCTCTGAAGCTGGAAAGGCTAGATCCCAGCTTTAAAAGCGGTTGGATAAAGTTACCTTTGTAGATTCCTTCTTTTTCAACCTCTAGGAAATTTACAGAGTGCTAACATAATGGCGACCATACTGGGGAAGAACTAAAAATTGATAATCTCACGTTTTCGTTCCCCTAAAAGAACATTCGATTTTGAGAAGAAAGTAATGTTTAGAGGTTGATCAAACTTTGTACATATTATTTTCAAAATCGCAAAATTAAAAAATATATATATAAAAAACCAAAAATAGTTCTATCTTCCAAGAAAGTTCATACTCGATCTCACCCAAACCCAGATCCCGCGATAGTGATAGATAACTCCGAACAGTTTCTCAGGCGAAAGACCTTAGCTTCCGGTTCAGTGAGTCATATTCCCCTTCATAAGTCTCCTTCCTTTTCAAAGAATCTTGTTACCTCTCAAAACCCTGACTTCGATACTGTTCCATAGTGAAGCCTGGTTAGAACACGGTCTGACAGTTTTGTGAACGGAATCGTCTTTGACCCAACTGTGTTGCAACCCCGAACCCCCGAAGTTTTGTCTTTCGCAACTAAACCACAATTCACTCCATCAGTACTATCCAGTCCCTCCTCGTCCTCGTCTTCAGTCGCTACCTCGTCGACCATCCAGGTGGTCGTCCCACCTCTTCCACCCATCATGGCAGCTCGATATGCTCCTTTGGTGTTGGCTGCACTGCTACATGCCATTCCCCAAGACTATCAAACAAGACTTCCACAGTTCGATGCAACCGGACCTTTAAACGCCCAACAACATGTTGACAAAATGAATGACTATTTTGACCTACAAGAAGTTGATGAGGCTGACGTCCAAATGCGACTGTTTGCCCAAAGTCTGACAGGTGACATCAAGAAATGGTTCAAATCTTTACTTGTTGCCTCAGTCCCTGACCTTGTCACGTTCCAAAGGAGTTTTCTTGACAGATGGGAGGTAAATAAAAACCCTCTCTAGATATTGTCAGAATACGAGACTATAAGAAGGAATCAAGGTGAGACGGTACAAGATTACTGCACCCGTTTTAATAACTTGTACAATGCAATCCCAACTGGAATCAAACCTCCACAAGGTCTGGCATTGATTAAATTCCCTGATGGATTTGATGCCGACATGTCATACCAACTGAGAGACAGAAATTCTACCACCCTGGAGGACATGCAGAAAAGTGTTATAAGTGTGGAGGCCAATTTATTGGCAAAAAGGGCACGCCAGAGGTCTGAAAGGAGAGTCACGATCAAAGAAGAACCTTCCACGTCGACCACAGATTCCAGATTGGATTCTTTGGCCAGAGCAGTGGAAATAATGATGGAAAGACTTACTATGTCAGACAGAAACCCTCCAAGAGAAAACCCACCAGCTCCCCAGGTTTGAAATCCTAACTTTAGGAGAAACCCTCCTCAAATCAGACAGAGAGACCCTAGGGATCAAAGAGAGCAGAGGGGTCCATATCAGCAGATCAGACCTCCTCTATAGGAAAACTATGCTGATGAAGGGTAGGGAGTGATTGAGGAATTGGAGGACACTCACATTAATCTCATGGGCATTCACGACAACGAGGCCATTTTCCTTACTCAAGAAGAGAAGGAACTCTTTCTGCTCAATCAAAAAAAGGTAAGTGAAGAAGTCAAAGATGCAGAACAACAGGCCTTTGAGAATGTTATTCTGGAGGTACACCGGCAGTACAACCTACGTAGCAAGAAGACAGAAGGGAGTTCGAAGACAGAAGGGACTTCTTCCAAGAAGACGACTGAAACACAGAAGGTAGTCGAGACCAAGAAAGCCCCTGAACCTTCTATTGAGAAGACTCCTGAGAAGACTATTGCTAAGAAGATCCCTGAGAAGAGTAAAGTCGACGCTCCCTTGAAGAAAAACATCACCATTCTGAAAAGACCATCACAGCCCGAGGTTTCACCTATTAATCCACCGAGTACATCTGAGCAGAAGAATTTAGTGGACAAACCAGAAATGATGAGCCAAGGCAGAGCTCCTACACCTTTTATCCTGGAGGGGGAATTGGCCAAAATAAAAATTCCCATCCCACTTACGGAGTTGATGAACAGAAACGGCTATCGTTCACAGGTGATTAAAGAAATGGCCATTGAACCTGACATAGGCACGAAGGCCTTAACCATCAGATCAGCAAGTCCTTCCAACACTGTGAACCTTACTGATGATCGACCCGAGCTTCTTTTCGGACCTAAAGTAGAGGGTCGAGATGATACGGGTGAGGTTTCTCCTTTTTACATCAGTCTGAACATACACGACTTGATCTTGCATAACACTATGATGGATTCGGGTGCCTCCCATAATCTGATGCCTAAAGTAGTAATGGAAAAATTGGGACTGGAGGTCACCAGACCATACAAGGATTTACACTCATTCGACTCCAGCAAAGTTAAATGTATTGGTTTGATTAAGGACTTGTGCATTACCTTGGTTCAAATTCCTGTGAAGAGCATGGTTATGGATGTGGTGGTCGCAGACATCCCACCGAAGTATGGAATGTTGTTGTCCCAATCTTGGGGGGATAAGTTGAAAGGAACCTTACAGTTGGATATGTCTTATGCCACTATCCCAGTATTTGGGCAACAGAGGAGGCTATACAGAGAAACATTGATGAAGTACATGGTCAGTAGCCAAGAAAAACCGCACAATTACCCCCTTTACTCTGCACATTCCGATTTAGATTCGTTCATCTTGTACAATGATGGTGATACGGAAGAGCCAGATACTCAACTGATGGAAGACCTATCTGGTCAAGATGAAGGCCCAGAAATCATTGAGGTAGCAAAGATGAAGAACGTGATAACTAAAGAGTTACCTGCTGATTTCTGGAGTATGGATTTTGATGGAGCTGTGAGTAAAGAAGGAGTAGGAGCTGGAGTCTGGCTGCATAATCACAGAAACAGATACTCCGAAAATCATTCCTACAAATTAAATTTCCAGTGCACTAATAATGTTGTCGAGTATGAAGCTTTGATGCTCAGTCTGAAGCTTTTGAAAAAGGTTGGTGCCAAATAGATTATGGTAAGAGGTGATTCTGAGTTAATAATCAAGCAAATTAAAGGTGAGTATGTTGCGAAACACCCACGTCTTAGAGTTTATAGAAATGTTGTTCTTGATGCTTTGAGGTGTTTTACTGAAGTGTACTTGCAGGTAATGCCGAGGGGACAGAATATTCTGGAAATTGGATTAGCCACCTCAGCAGCCACCTGTAAGATTCCCTTCCGCTCAACTCGTCCATATACTGTTGAGGTGAAATGCAGACCGACAGTTCCCGACAATATCAGGTATTGGCAAGTGTTTGGTAATGATGACCAAATTGAAGACTTTCTGCAATGCAATAACGATTTTGAATGTACAAATATAGATTTAGAGAATGAAGATCAAAATGTAAATAATTCTGATTTTGAAATTGATAGTGTAAATACAATAGACTCAGGAGAATTAGGCAATGACGAAATGGATGCTGATGTTTTACAGTTGAAAAGAAATGTTTTGTCTAGAGGTCTTGTTCCTTTAGAATATTTATTTGACAGTAATGACGTAGCCAAAAAACCAAAAATAGAAGCCCATGGGCAAGAAGTAGAAGATTTCAATATAGGGACTGAAGAGAAACCTAGGATGGTCAAAATGTCCAAATCTTTACCCCCAGAACAAAAGCTCAAATACATTGAGTTGTTCAAATAATATTCAGATGTTTTTTCCTGGGGCTATGAAGATTTGAAAGCCTATGATACCAACATCATACAACACAGGATTCCAATAAAAGAAGATCAAAAACCGTTTAGGCAGAAACTTAGGAGAATAAATCCCAAGTTGCTCCCTCTGATAGAAAAAGAAATCAAGAAAATGTACGATGCAAAAATCATAGTCCCATTGCGTTTCTCCAAGTGGGTCTCTAATTTAGTCCCTACATGTAAGAAAACCGGGGAAATCAGACTCTACATAGATTTCCGGAATCTAAACAAAGTATCCCTGAAAGATAATTACCCATTGCCGAAAATGGACCACATCTTGCAAAGGGTGGTGGGGTCCAGTCGGATATCTCTGTTGGATGGTTTCTCGGGCTACAACCAGGTCCTAGTTCACCCGGATGACCAAGACAAAACTGCTTTCACCACACCTTGGGGCACTTTCATGTATGTGAAGATGTCTTTTGGTCTGATGAACGCAGGAGCCACGTTCCAGAGGGCAATGGATATCGCCTTCGTGGAAGAATCGGGTAAGTTTATCTTCATCTATTTAGATGATGTGAATGTGTTTTCCAAATCTAATGATGAACACCTGCGACACCTCAGACGTGTTTTCGATAAATGTAGACGGTTTGGGATTTCTTTAAATCCTACGAAGTGTCTTTTTGGGTTAGAAGAAGGCAAACTGCTGGGACACATCATCTCCAAAGATGGAATCAAAATAGACCCCAGTAGAATCGAGGCCATACAAAAATTAGAACACCCAAGAAACCTCAAAGAACTACAGTCGTTTATCGGAAAAATTAACTTTTTACAAAGATTCATTCCCAATCTGGCTGAACTCCTCAGGAACATTACAAACATGCTTAAAAAAGAGGTAAAAATTAAGTGGGACTCTGAGTCCAGACAGTCTTTCGAACAAGTAAAACAAGTACTCACAGAAGCCCCTGTTTTGATCAGTCCCGATTTTACTAAATATTTCTATCTCTTTTCCTTCGCGTCCAAACATACTATAGCAACGGTGTTACTGCAAAAGAACAACGAAGGGTATGAACAGCCCATAGCTTTCTTCAGCAAAGCATTAAGAGATGATGCCCTGAACTACAATATCATGGAGAAGCAATCTTTTGCTTTGGTAAAATCCATAATGGACTTTAGGGTCTACATTCTCCATTCTCACACCATAGCTTATGTTCCGAACGCGGTAGTAAATGATATTTTGACACAGGACAATCCTGACGGAAGAAGGGGAAAATGGATTACGGTCATTTTAGAATACGATATAGAGATTAAGCCCACTAAACTAATCAAAGTTCAATACCTTGCTAAATTAATGGCTGAATCCAACTTCCATGCTCTTGACATTAATTTTCTAGATGTGGCAGATGAACAAGGCAAGATGGTGACTCCAAACGTGAGAGAGGTATTTCTCAACTCTCCATGGTATGCAGACCTTATATTCGTTTTACAAAATTTACAAGCTCATCCTGGTTTGACTAAGACTAAAGCTAGATTTTTAAAGTTGAAGGCTGTGAAATTCTGTATTCTAGAAGGAAATTTGTATTGGAAAGACCCTACAAGCATTCTGTTAAATTGTTTACTGAAGGAAGAAGCTGATAAAGTGTTGCAAGAGTTTCATGCAGGAGAATGTGGTGGCCATTTGAACTGGAAGGTCACAACCAACAAAATACTCAGAGCTGGATTCTATTGGCCCGCCCTGTTCGCAGATCTGCATCAGAAGGTAACAGCATGCCACCAGTGTCAATTGTTTGAAGGCAAAAGGAAACTCCTTCCTCTACCTCTGAAACCTATCTCAGTTGAGGCCCCTTTCCAGCAATGGGGGCTCGATTTCATTGGAGAAATACACCCACCTTCTTCGGGTCAACACAAGTGGATTCTTACTTCCACCGATTATTTTACCAAATGGATCGAGGCAGTACCAAGCAGGCAAGCCACTGACTCTGTTATTATCAAATTTCTTGAAAATAATATTTTGTCTCGTTTTGGTTGTCCTAGAAAGCTTATCACTGACAATGCAACTGCCTTTCGGTCAAAGAAACTTATAGATTTCTGCAACCAGTACCACATTGGTTTGGGGCATTCCACAGCCTACTACCCTCAGGGGAATGGGTTGGCAGAATCTTCAAACAAAACTTTGGTAAATATCATCAAGAAAACATTGCAGGAAAACAAGAAATCATGGCACGATAAGTTGGTGTTTGCTTTATGGGCTGACAGGCTGATGACCAAAAGGTCAATTGGTATGTCACCATACCAGCTGGTCTATGGTACAGAGGCAGTGTTCCCCACTTCTTTAGGAGTCCCTGTCATGAAGTTGCTTCAAGATGTACAAGCTGAGCCAAATGACTCACAGAGAAGGATCAACCAGATGATCCATTTGCAGCAGACTAGGGAATATGTTTTCAACAAAACACAGGTCGTCCAAGAAAACATCAAGAAGATCTTTGACAAACGAACCAAGGAAGATGATTTCGAATTAGGATATTTGGTACTGAAATGGGATGCCAGAAATGAAGACAAGGGAAAGCATGGAAAATTTGACAATCTGTGGACAGGGCCATACATGATCCAATCTTTCAGAGGAAACAATTTTTTCTTGCTAAACAACGCCAATGGGTTAGATCTACCAGGAGCACCTGTGAATGGCAGAATGCCGAAACATTATGTCCCACCCCAATAGAAGATTTGAGTGTTTTCTCTCCATTGTACATACCAGTTTAAGTTTCATTTTTCACTTGCATTTTCTGAGTGAGGAACATTAGTCAGTTGGTTGAAGCCCAAAGAGAAGGCCCTAAGCCGTTGATCATTGTTTTTCCCATTTTTGAGAATAAAACCAACAAAGGCTACTAGGCAGAAATTTTCAGGACTACAGGAACCAGGATTCTTGGCACTTCGCAGGGAAAAGTACCATCCCTAGGTGGAGCCGTTGTTATCACCCCATAAATGATGGGAATCAACTAGTGACTGAGATATTATCTGTCTCTAGTGTTTTTGTTGACAAATGATTTTTCATTCTGCAAATAATTTGAAAAGAAAAAAGAAAAAGAAAAGAAAAAGAAAAATAAAAAAGGAAAAGAAAAATAACAGAAAAAGAGGGCATAAAAGAATTGAAATAAAAGCCCCAAGCAATAATGGTAACTTGGTCCATACCTTTCAAGCATGGCCAAGCTCTTTTAAATTTAATGTTGATAGGGTAGTGAATGATTTGGATAAACAGTTTAATCTTAGCCAAAATATCTAGGTTACATTAGTGAATAAATCTGGCCAGACTGTCTAATCCTGGTCAGATAGCCCCAGGGTAGAGTAATTCCTTAACCCAACAGTTTAATATGGGCTAACTTTCATAGGAAGATAGCTTGCCATGTAGGTTAGTTGCTTCATTGTTCCTTTCCAATAAAACTAGCTTGATATAAAAATGTCACACCATGTCTCAAAAGCCTAGAGGATAGTGTGGTCGAAGCCCCTTAGTGTGGTCTATTTAAGAAATATGGAAAAAAAACCCATAAAAGGTATTTATCCTAAGTTTTCCCCCCAGCGCATATGTTCCCCGCTCCCATTTTATGCTTTATACACATCTCGACGGTTCTGATCGTGACGCCCAGATCTACGGTTCACATAGCATTCCAGACCCCCTCCGAGCGTTCTTCTTTTAACTGAGGGGGGGGGGGTCCGGAATCGATGAGAAGATTTGCGCAGATCTAGACGGTCCAAGAACGAGCGCTTAGATCCATGATCCAGATTGGATTCCGGACCCCCCCGTCCGTTCTGCTTTTAATGGAGGGGAGGGGGTCCGGAATGAATGATAAACGGCATGCTAAGATCTGCGACCAGGAAGAGGGCACATAGATCAACGGCCTTAATCGGATTTCAGACCCCCCCTGATGATCTACCTTTAACCGAGGGGGGGGGGTCCGGAATGGTTACTCTCCTCTGGCAAGCCCCTTGTCATACGTGGCGTCAGTCTATTTTCCCCAAAGTCCTGTCACCATCTGCTTTCTGATAGCCTCCGTCACTTATGGACGTCATCTCCCACTTGTTCCACTTGTTCCTGAGTTATGTCCCATCCCATAACTGTTTTTCAGTCCTTTACCCCTTTCCACTCATGACTAGCCCCTTATTGCGACTTTCATCTCCAATCCCTAGCAGCCACATCACCCGTCCGTATGTTTTGGCCACCGTCACCTGCCATCTCACCCCCAAGTGGCACGTTGTCCATTTATTACTGGATAACATACCCGTTATCCTGCTGAGCTATCTCCCGCACCCGACCGACCTCAGTTTTAAATAAAACTACCACTATTCTCCCTTCAATCACTATTCATCCATCGCACCAGATTATCTCTTAATCCTCCATTGCATTCTCGACACCTTCATCCACAGTCAGTTGACCCCACTAACTCCGTGTTATTTGCAGGTACTGTTGCAGAGATGGTGCCAAAGCCAAGACAAGCAGAAGGAGAGGAGAGTCCTTTTCTTCCACCTCCTGTCGACCTGGAAAAAATCTCATTGGTCGACAAAGACAGATTGATCACTGATACCAAGTGTGATTTCGATTTTTCAGACCTCCAGTCATGGCTCCGGGAGGTTTTCCTGGACCAGAGCGATGAAATTGGACTCTGGGAGTCCAATTTACCCCTGTACCTTTTTCCCCAAATCCATCATTTTCCCAAATTCGCACTTAAGTGCCAAGCTCACTACATCCCCGAACAAAGAGCAGTCATATCCTCATCCGGAGACACCATGTTCCTCATCACTCCCGAAGACATAGACCAGATGATGCAAATTCCCCGTGCCGAATCTGCGTCCCCTTTCAACCTAGAAATCCTTACCGAGCTATATCAGAAGATGAATTTTCCCCAGAGAGCTCAGATATTCGAGCTTTTCCTACCCACTTCTGCTCAATTCCCTTCCACAAATCCCCCTTACCCTTCATCCATGTTCTCCACCAAAGGAAACCAAATCATTTCCTCCCTTTGTACTCTATTAGGGTACAATTCTAACCAGTGGGTAGATGAGCCCATTCTGGGTTTTCTATCCATCTTCTCCACTGATGAAAAACCCACCACACAGTTTGATTACAGTACCTTCTTGGCCGACAATATTCATGAGCAGTTCATGAATTTTGGCACAGAAGGCATGTTTAGATATTCGTCTTTACTGGCCTACATGTTTGTTTTCTATCAAGCAGATAAGTTTAGTTTTTCCATGCAGAAAATGGACGCGTATGGGAGGCCTCAGCCAGTCACAGCATGGACCTCTTTGTTGAAACATAATTCCACAGAATACAGCTTCAAATCATTCATAGACATGTTCTACCAACCCGTGGTAAGCATGTTGAGCGGCAGGCCCGAGCCTCGAATAAACAACAAAGTCCAGAGAATTCTGCATCTCTCGGACAACACGAAGATCGACGATTGGTACCTGTATCAAGACCACTATGAAATCAGAGTATTCGGGTGCGAGTTGGCACCCTACAAGCTGCCCAAATATGTGTCGGTAAGGATCTTTGCATTAGAATATATAAGACAGATCATGAATTCTGATGACATTCATTTCGTATCATTGAAGAAGAAGTAGCAACTTTGAATCAAGGGGCAGATTGGTTCCTTCATCTGCAGCAGTCGTGGCGCCGGAGAAGAAGCTGACTGGATGCAGAGAGAGATGAAGTTTTTCTTAAGATTCCCATGGCACTATGATCCACACGGGATCATATCAGAAATGCGGGTGAAAAACAAAAATATCCCGTATGTTCACGAAGCTAAGCCTGAGATTGAGAAATTTGCTAATCAGACGGTGTGGGTGCCTGACACCTTGGTTGAAGTAGAGCAGCATATTTCTCTGACCTCTATGCCACCAACGACCACACCATAGGTCCCCAAGGAAAAAAGGCCTCGACAAGATTCATCTCCGCCTGTCAAGGAGGTGTCGTCTGAAGAGTTCCAACTGCACACGAAGAGGCCCAAGACAGTTTCAGTCCCCGATCAGACAGAAGAAAAAGAGACTCCACCTACCATAGTTACCAAGTCTGTGGTTCCATCCTTCGGTTCGAGCATCTTTAAGGATATCGCCCCATCATTACCGAAGAAATATACAAATTCCCCATTGGACACTCAATAAGGCAAGACTGGGCCTAAGTTGAGCATTTTCGAGAAGTACGAGTTGATTAAGAAAAGTAATCAGACTCTTACCACCAGCACCTATGCTTAGTTTCGAAAGCAGATGTCAACTGCGCAGCACAGGATGTTGTCTGCATTTGACACAGAAAAGGGCAGGATGCACATGGCCTTCCTCCAGGCACAGGTACCAGACCCCAAGACAATCATAGACTACAAGAGGGCCACCTTCAAGTTCTAGATGAAGGACGTGCACCCAGCAGATCAGATGGATCTGCACAAACAGATAGGAGAGATGGTTTTTCACACATTGGCTCATGCTTCTGCTTCAGCGGAAAAATTGCAGGTGTCACTCAACAACGCTCAAACGCAACTCAAGCTGGAGAAGATTTCATCCTTCACAAAAGATAACAGAATTAAAACTTTGGAGGAGCTGGTCCTCAAGATCAGCTATGATCCCTCGAATGTCAAAGCTGCAGAAGAGATGATTAAAAATAAGAATGCAGATATTGCCTCATTGAGAAAACAACTGAAACTCCCGCCCATAGAGGACTCGCAGGTGAAGGAGATAGCAGAGAAAGAAGGCGAGAAGGATGAGATGCTAAAGCTGATCATGGAGAAGAATGCTCAGCTCAAAGAAATGGAAGCTGAGATGGAGAGATTATTGAAAGAGAAAGAACAGTTGAAGCCAATGGAAGGCATTCCATTGAGTGCTATCCCAATTGCAAGATTGAGTACTATAGTAGTGACATCAATTCCAACTGCAACACCAGTGACACCACAAGAGGGAACAACCGACCTCGCCAAATCCATGGAAAAGATGAACCTGGAAGAGACAGAAATCAGCAGGCTGAAGAAGGAAATTGAGAACCTCCAGGAACTCAAAACTTCTTTCCAAACCAGTCTATCCAAAGAAAAGTAGGTAACTGAGCAGCTCAGGAAGGAACTACAGCAGCTCCAAAAGCAAACCATGGCAGGTAAGACTTTGACTGCGGTCAAAGAAAATGTATGGACAGACATCACTAAGTCCATAAATGAGATATGGCCCATGATCCAAATCATGTTTGAGCTAAACAAGTTGGTCCAGAGGAGTAAACAGGCCATTGAGAAGATCAGAGTAGAATTGGGAGACAGACCAACTCAGGCAAATGATATTATCAAATTCCTCAATTCTAGGACCAGAGAAGAGCTAGAAGAGTTGAAGATAGAGGACAGAATAGAGACCATCCTTGAGGTCAAAAGAGTTTTGACCAAGAAAGGATTAATGCTTCAACTGGAAGAAAAGGTTCAAACCATGGACCTAGGGGTACATAAATTCTTCAGCAAGATCAAGGCTCTCCAGAAGAAAGGTCTCCCCGGTCTGAAGGTTATTAATGATAAACTGATGACACTTCCTGATTACAAAAAAAGATTGTCTGAAGTGTCTAAGGACAGTTCGAAATTTGCTGGCATACAAGGGAGCATCACTGGCAAAGCATTCCTGGACGCTCTTTAGTTGGACATCAGCATCCAACACGAGATTCGATACATATTCCTCACTAAGCCCACATTCGCCAAGTATACGGAAATGGACGAAGTGTATCGGAGACTGCTCAAAGTCACAGTGCCTAGTCATCTCAGATGGGAGGAACTCTGTGATCTGCTTGATTAGCAGATGAGTTGTCCAGGTCCAGTCACCTGTCCAGTCAGAAGAGGTTGTGCAAGAACCTCACCAACGGCCTACCCCAGAAATTCCACATGCAGTTGTACCAAGTCATCAAGCAGTTTTGATTAGTTAAATTAGTTAGATTAAAAATAGAATGAGCATGTCCTGATCAGTTATGACAGGAACGTTTGTAATTTGAATTATAAATACTTCACCTTTCGAAGTATTGGGGGTTGTTGATCTTTACACCTTGATGCTATCAGACTGTATCATTTTTTGAATAGATCGGCCATTAATAAAAATGAGGCACTTTTACAGGATTCTTGCGTGTATTCACTGGTGATGTTTATTCTCTAAGTTGAATGTTATTCTTGCTTTGTGATCACATTGTTTTCTGAAACTAATCTTTAAGAGTAACGAATGTTGCAGGATTTATCTTGGATACCCTGTTTCCAACTTTAAAGATTTTAATGTTTATCTTCTGATGTTTTCAATTAAGAAATTCTTAACTGCTTCTTAGTTGAATTTATCTTTCTCATCTTTTCTTCTGTCCATCATTTAAGCTTTTAAAGATCCAGTGAATATATTATCTCTCCCTGTGGAAGTTTTCCTTTACTTTATGGTTTGTATCTCAGGTTGATTATAACACAGACCCCATAGCCCAATGGATGTGTAGACTGTCTCAACCAACTTAAAAACACTCCAACAACAAAACCTACCTATTTATTTACCTAGCATAACATCTAAAGTTAAAAACAAAGCTAAATCATATAGAGAGATCCCTCTCTGAAGCTGGAAAGGCTAGATCCCAGCTTTAAAAGCGGTTGGATAAAGTTACCTTTGTAGATTCCTTCTTTTTCAACATCTAGGAAATTTACAGAGTGCTAACACAGTCCATACCCAATAGTACATCATATGAGCCTAGGGATAGTATATTCAAGTATGCTTGAGTCTGCAGTCCATTCACATCAATTGGGCATTCTTCAATCAACTCAACGACTTTTCTCTTTGTTCTAGTGGCCAACTATACCAACCATGCTCTTGCATGTTTCTTCCTTTGTAATGAACATGCCTCAACAAATCGAGGTGGTGAGGTTAGATCTCGAGTCAATTAAAATAGATAAATATTGATTGACAACAATACCTTCCGATTCCACCACAGAGGCTTGATGGTCTACCTATTGATTCTCTACAAATGCATAAATACTTAGCAAGCTTTTGGCACAACGTTGACTATAGATGCCTCCTGCACATTGTACACATTTTTTTGTCATGGTGTCTATGGGAAAAATCCTTCAATAGATGTGGTTCTCCACAACCCCAACATTGCAAAGGTCCTTTCTTGGCATCCTATGGTCTTTCTCTTTCTTTCTCTGTTGGCATATTTCCACTTTGAGATAAAAAAAATTGTTGATGCACACTCCTACTTGGTTGGATCAACCATGCACCTTTCCTCAAATTCTTGTATGGGAATGACTTGAATCCCTTCTTCTATAATCCACTCTTTCCCTTCCTCTTCCAGTCATTCAATGGCTCTTTCTTATGCTTGGATTGATCATAACAATGCTTAACCTTCCAAATTGTATCCTCCAACGTCTTAGGTTTTTCAAACTCAATTCGCTCTTGGTAGGACTATTGTAACCTGCTAAGAAAACGTTGCACTCTTGCTTTCTCATCCTTGAGGTAAGGAATGTGCCTCAACAACTCCATGTCGGCGAGCGAAATTGTTTGTCCGTCAATTGAGAGAGTGGAACCGGTCCGGGGTTTCTAATAACCCAAGCCGTTTGGAATGAACCACCCTGACGAGTTTAACGGCTCCATTGGCCGCTCTAAAGTCCTAAGAAAACCAAAGAGAAAACTAATCTAAAGTAACTAATCTGTTTAAAATAAATAAAACAAACTAAACTTACTAAAACTAACTAAAAATAAATACAAGAAACTAAACTAACTAAACTAATAAAACAAACTAATACACTAATCTAATTAAAACAAACTACTAAATTAAACTAAAACTAAATATAAACTACTCTAACTATTCTATATACAATCTACTAATTACTATTACACTAACTCTAACAAGTAAACGTCTAACTACTAGTTATACTACAACTTATTCACAAATATACAATATCTACATGTTGCAGATTTGAATAAAACCTGTAAAACTCATTTGCTTCCTGCCCTAAGACAGCTAGAGATATAGTTTTGATTTTATGATTTTATGAAAAAGAAATAAAACTTACTGAAATTAAACGATCTAATATATTAAACACGTATATCTAACTAAATACTAATAAATACACTAACAAACGAATGACAATCTGACCTGAAAAAGCTCCTAATTTGCCCTGTGTGTGATGACTTCGAAGCTGGTTGGAGGAAGTAAACTCGCACCGGTTAATACAAAAGCTTCTTGTAAATGATAAGATGTGTCGCTCTTTGAGTTGTTTACAGGACAAACAAGACATAAAAAACCATAACAATTATATGATTTATAAATCTCTGCAATAAGAGAAACCTGTTATGCAAAAATTTATATTTAATAATTCAACTCATGAAGAAGAGAAATCTGTCGTTCACAAACTGAACTAAGCAATTGCTATGTTTTTCAAATGCTTGGAAGAAATCAGATATGAATTACTGTAATTAAAATTATATCATTTGCACATGATTAAGATAGCTAAAGTAGTCATTAACCAGATACAAATTAATATACACAACATGAAACAAAATATTGATATAATGAGAAGCTAAAGCTATAACAAAAACACCAAATTCTGCCTCAGTCTGTATTAAAACTCCATATCCTTGTTCTCCCACGAATGAGGATGAACATTATTACAAAAATAATAAGTATATATAAGTCTCTCCACAGGGTAAAACCTCCCTGTGGATAATATCAAACTGTTTTACATAATCTGGGAGATATCCCAAAATCAATTAAACTAGGAAACTAAAATGCAAGTGAAATATTTCAAATATCCCCTAACTACTCATCAAATCCACTGCAATTTCGAATTTATCTGCAATAGACCAAAAATATCAAGTTAGAAAGATATTTTATTAACAAAACAATAAAAATCTAATCCTACAGACTTAGCTACAGAATCATCTGATTCTGTAGCTAGTCTAAAATAGCATACAGGACCAAATAGAAATCAAATCAAATCTTTTTAAAAGAATCAAATCCAATTTTCTTTCAATAAACATGAAAACGAATCACTAATGATTCAAATGATTTTATCTTTCAATATATAAAATATAATCAAAAGTGATTTAATTGAAACAAGGGTAAGAATACTCTGTTTCATGGTTACCATAAAATCAGGTCGAACAGTAACAAGACTGTTCCATATCCAATTAAAATTAAATAGGATCAAAATCCAATAACCAAATAGATAGGCAAGCATGCTCTGTTTCGATTGCCATCATAGTCGAGTAAACAGAATTGAAACCAAACAGTTTTACAAATCGTTTCACATCCAATTCGAAAGTAACGAAATCAAGCAAATTATATGCAACGTTGTGTTTTTCCAAAATAGGAGATACGATCAGATCAAAATAAAATCGTTTCACAAGTGTTATAACTGTTATGACCTCAAACGGTTCACGTCACAAGTAGATTAATTCAGACAGATACGAGAATCAATTCATATGAAATCATAACCAGATTGATTTGGCTTTGACCATAATCACGATAGAATTAACACAAGTGATAATTGGTAAAATGTGCATATAAGCTCGATTGGATTTGAACGAAATCGTTAATTCCAAACAAATCACGACTGGGTTTAATATAAAAACAAATCATGAATTCAATCTCGTTTCACAAATCCAATTGAAACAGAATATCCATCGTAAATACGAATCCAACTGATAATAGGGTCAAGCTAACAGTAAACCAATACGAATTAACCGGCTGGGTATAACAGAATAATATTAAAAATATCCCGAATTGTATTCCTGTTGGTCAAAAATCATATGGAACCGTAACAGTTACCCATTATTACCAATCACATTGTATACAGTATAACCAGAACGAATCAAAACGTGATTGTGTTTAAAAATTGAAATATGAGAAACAACTTGTGTCTATAATAGATGCAAACAATTTCCATTAGCAACAGAGCATCCAATTTAAGCTAAATGAAACCAATCAAATCCACACCAAGATCCAATCAAATCGATGAAAAATCCAATCGAAGCTAAACTGGGAAAACGGATTTCATTAATCAAAACATAGCTATGTACAGAATGCATATAATGTGATAGAGCAAATCCACGCTATAAATGAAATTATCCAAAACCGAATTCGAATTCGTTATATAAACAAGTGATAAAACATACCAGTGATGATGCTCAAATTATGCCAACTTAGAATTCACGACCGCTGTAGAAGACTCCACATTTTTAAACAAAATAGAGCATGTCGTCCTCTGTTTCTTATCAATGGCTTGCAACTCAGCCTTTTGATTGGTAAGCCATGCAACCTGGTCCTCCAAAGAGTGAATTCTCGACTGTAGCATAGGCACATCAAGATAATATCTTTCCAACCATGAGCTGCATTGATCACAGGATGGCATTGTAGATTGAGGCAGAGCAGAAGAGAGTTTAGATGAATGACCAGGGGCTTCACAAGGCAGCTTAATGCCTGGGTAGTTAGGGTCGTTTTGTAGGCAAGGGGGTAGGTTTGACACGAAGTCATATGAGGGTTTGGCACACAAAACCTTCCGAATAGGGATATTCACTTGCCAAGAAACGTTCCACTTCCGAGTCAGAGTCTTCACTTAACACTATAGGGTCAGGGTTAACAGGAGGTTTTGGCTTGTTCCACGCCATCCGAGAAATTAGACGGGAATTCTTTTTTCCTTTGGCGTTTGTAGTAGGTTTGGCTTTAGGCTTCTTGCCCACAGGCTTAACAGTCTCGACATCCTTGATCACAAAGTGGGGTAGGTCGATAGGTGAGTCGGGTAAGGGTTTAGGTAACATAATACTGTAAGGTACCGGGGGTACAGTCTTGTCTTCGCTCACCACAGGTTTGTCAACTTGTGGAGGGTTTGAATCCTCAAAATTGTTGCGAGCAAGGAAATCGTTCCAACAGTCTCCGTGTAACCCCAAATGACAGACAACAATCATTTTAACCAGCCCATAGTGAAAAAGGCTGCTATCAGCCTAGTTTCTTTTATATTTCTTAGACATTTTAAACAGGTTTCTAAGTAGATAATAGGGCATATTGAGCTAATAACCCTTAAAAACCATAAGCAAACGAAGGTGGTGTAAGAAAACAAACACGTATCGACCCTCGCATGTGATAAATTGTTTGATAATCATCAATAACTCATGCCAACGCTATTTCAGCATGGTCACGGGCAAACCCTTATCACAGGAGTTAACCTTACGCGACTGGAAGAGTAGAGTCCAAGGGACCTCTTTCACTTTGCAATTCTTGGACCATCGTTGTCCAGTGGCAGGTAAATCCGTGGAAAGACTAATAAACTGCTCGTCAATTTGCAATTGAACATCGTCGACCTTGGCTCGACAGCCATCAAAGGTCATGGCGAATTGCCTAGCAATGCAGAGGTTAAAACCCTCGAATTTATGTATGAATGGGAGCCACCCATTGTCTTCGAGGTCACTGCGGGCACTGTCGAACATCAACAGAGCCTGGCTGCCATTCAGTTCAGCCCTCACGACTGGAGCCATGGTGCGAGCACATGGTAAGGGTTTGGGTTGAATTCCCCCATACACATGAGCAGAGTCATTTGGTCTAACCACAATAAACGATCAAAGGGGAAGCATTAATGTGCGCATACGAGGGTGGTGGAATTATTCACCGCCATGCATAATAGTAATGGCAAAGTACAACCGCCAATTAATCCTATGTTCAATCAATCATAACATAGTTCAAAACCATATCATTCATTCAACCAAAGAAATCAAACGGTGGATGATATACCAATGCGCCATTATAATATTTCAAACCATGAATATTCAAATGTGAAATCAAACCCAAAAGTTAAACATGTGCTTATTGCACAAATGTGTAATCAAAAGTTTATAAAACGTTGTGACAATCGATTTCATAAAATTGACAAGCCAAGAGCTATAAAAATTTTAACATAAGGATCACATTATATAAAAACAAAATAAACCATGACCCCTATGCAATTCATAGAATCAAGTATAAACCCATATGCTCAATGCCTTACCAGTTTAATAAAATCAAATTGCGCAATCAAAGTAAGAATAGGTAAATAGGCATAGTTCGAAAATCCTTTTAGCCACATAATGATAAACCAAAGGTAAGTGCCATTCAAAATATCAATGCAAAAATCATGACAGTTCAAATAACAATGGAGGAGTTTTCACGCTTACAGTCGTGAAAACTAAATGGAGACCGATTTGCAAGTGTCGCAGGAAATGAAAATATCGTCTATTTGTAAAATGCGATGACAATTTGAAGTTCAGAAGACATAGGTGTAGGCAGCTTATAGGGCAATAGAAAAAATTGAATTGCCTGCCAACACTCCATAAACCATTTGGCATATGCGTCCATGGTAAGTTGTCCCAACTTATGTTCATGGAATTCCTTGATTTTGTCATCAAAATACTTCTGTGATAGGTAAGCCTTCTTGAAGTATTTCTCGAACTATTTCTAGGTCAGTTTTCTTTCCTTCAATCCCTTGATTTCCTTGAGGTATTCCCACCAAATGGAAGCTTCTCCATTCAGGTTAAAGATGGTGATTCTTTCCTTAGTATTATCAGAGTAATTATGTACTCGAAAATACTTCTTGAGACCAAACAACCATGCCTCAACTTCTTCTCATTTCTTGATTTTTCCATCAAAGGTCTAGGCGGCTTAGCCTTTTTGAATTCTTCAGTCAAGGAAATCTAAGAATTCTTCTTCTTTTTCTTCTTTGGGACACATGACTTCGTGCCACTACTGGACTGCTCTACAAAAACAATATTTCCACTACATGACTCTATAGAAATACTTCCACCGGATTTTCCTTTCTAGGCATCCCAATGACTCTTCCTAGAAGAACTTCTTCCCACATTACTATGGCTCAGACCATACCTTTGAGCATCCAAAAGGGTTCACAGCCTTTTCAACTATTGTAACTCAGTGTTACTAGGACATTACTGTAAATGTTTTTGGATCTCTGACAAGCTCTACAGTAACACTGCATTCAACTCTGCCTACTCGGCCTAAAATCTCATGAGCCTCTCATTGTCTACCTTTAGACTCCTGATAGTAGCCATCAAATATGGAGGGGTTTTTTTAACCCTCCGACCATCATATTCCTCATCTATGAGGTGCAAGGTGTCGTCCATACTATATTGTACTCTTCACCTCTATTGTCTTTCAATGTGTCTTGTTGATGTTGAGGGACTAGGGAATTCCTAACACCAACATCTCAACCTCTTGATTGGCTAAACCAAGAAGAGGTGGGAATGGTCACCCTATTTTATAGCCTAGACCTAAAGCACATTAGACCCCTAACTAAAGAGTAGGAGCCCAAGCATAAATGATTATTTATGATTTTTAAAATGTTTGATTTTTTTTTTTAATTTTACAACTTATATAATTTTTTTGTATTTTGTTTTGGTAAGTGAAGTATAGATATAGAATATCCCCATGGGATAGCATAGATGGTAAGATGTGTGCACACTCTCTCGGTTCGGGGAGAGGTCACGAGTTCGAGCCTTGTGTCCCTAGGGTCATGGTTTAGCATCTCATATCATCCACGAAATGGGAAAGTATCGGGACGAAATATAAATTAAACAAAAACTAGAATGAATAATGTAAGTGCAAAACTTTAAAAGAAAGTTAAACTAATTAGTTTAGTATTTACAAGAAAACAAAAAAAGTTAAAAAAAACTAAAAAATTTATGAGTTTATTAACTTTATTATTATGTTTTATTTTGTATAAAATATAAAACAAAAGTAAAAGATATTAATGTGAAAATGTTAAAGTAAAAAACCCTAAAGTTTGTTAGTATTTACATGAATCGTAACAAAGCTGAATACAAATTTAATTTTCTTTTAATATTGTTAATAACAAAAGAAAATATAAAGTAAACAAAGAAAGAAAAGATTTGCATTTACATAATGCTATGTTTTATTTTGTATAATGCTATGTTTTATTTTGTATGAAATATAAAACAAAATAAAAGATATTAATGTAAAAAGGTTAAAGTAAAAAACCCTAAAGTTTGTTAGTATTTACATGAATCGTAACAAAGTTGAATACAAATTTAATTTTTTTTTAATATTGTTAATAACAAAAGAAAATATAAAATAAACAAAGAAAGAAAAGATTTGCATTTACATAATGTTCTGGTTTATTTTTATATTTTAAAATATAGCATTAAAAGAAAAAGTAAATGAAAATAAAACTTAGAACAATAAATGAAATATTTTCAGAGCTTGTAGAGTTTGATCTTTATTGATGTATTCCAAGATTTTTTGATTGCTTTCAAGATTATAGAAGACTTGGATTGGAGTTATTATTTCTAATTACTTAAATGAAATGTTACATTAAGTATAATTTTTTTTATTGCTTTCACATCTCTAAGAAGATTTGGGCTAGAGTTATTATCTCTAATTACTTAAGATGAAACGTTACATCATATATTAAGTAACCAAGAATCAAAAGAAAAATGAAAAAAAACTAAGCCCAACATTGAATAAACCAATGGAGTGAGACACAAAGGTGAAAATCTCATGAGCACCAACAAGCTCAGCTTCGCTTTATCCCTTCAGCTTGCAAGACATCACTCTCTCCCAGTTTTTCCTCCCTCACGATAGCTGCCTGTTGCTTTTTAGCACTTGATGGACAGTTTGGACACTTTGGATCGTTCCATTAACAGGCTGAAGTATGATCTGTCTATAACCATTTCCATCTTCTAACATAAAAATATGTAATAAAATATATTTAAAAGAAACTCGTTACTCCATCCACGTGTCAATACAATCTGATGAGGAATCTTTCTTGCATCTATCTTTCTCCTACAGACTGTTCATCGGGTTGTGCGTGATTGTTCAGGAAAAACCATAGAAATTGAAATAAAACATCTTGCAGTATGTCGATGTTTATCTTAGAAATGACAAAATGATCTTCTGTACATTGTTGACACACTTCATTCTTAACTTGTTTTCCAGATGAGTTACCATCCTGTAAGAAACTATAAGGATAAAATTTTACTAGCATGGGTTTGGACATGGAACCATCATGTGAACCATTCAATAACCAATGGGATCATCATTTACTTAACCCATAAATGTTGCTCTACCTCCCAACCTTACAATTGTAATAGCAACATTGGATGTTGGTCCTCTCGGTGCCCTTAATTAATTCTGGAGGACTCCATTGTAATCCCCTCCATATAGAATACTTATCTTGAATCATTTATCTGTCTGATACCTTAACAATAGAAATAAACTTATTTCGTGCCAAGCCAAAACAACATACCAAAGGCAGTCAATCATACTCAAAGTTATGATCATCCTCATTTACAATATCATTGAATACTTTTACGGAAGCATCCTTATTATTGATTGATGTTTTAACTAGCTTGCTTGAGGAAACATTAACATTTTATTTGTTCTTATTTTCATCAAATAATTCATCATCATCAGGTACAAATCAGGAACAAATATCTCATCTCGAGTACTATCATTGGGATCTTCCTCTTGATTTTTTTTTTTAGAACTCAATTCAGATTTTGTAAAAGGAACTTGGATGTCTTCAACTCGTGCTCTAAATACACCATTGGTCTTGGCCTTATCTCGCCTCGCACCTTTCTACTGATTGATGATCATACTCCCACTCTTATCAACTATTGCCAAGACTTATGATGTGAAATGGTTCACATCCTCTCCGCCAGCTGAGTGCAGGTGCAAACAGGTGCAAATATGTATCTTGTTAATTTGTTGCAAACCCTTCCGATGGCGATTTGACTGCCAAAAAAACAATTGAGCAACAACTTCTTCATTTTGTGGCACAGTGATCGATACTTTGGTTGAGCAAAGTGGTATCAAATTTTTCGTTTTTTTGAATTTTGGCATAT
>JZKD02S0305361.1:10905-21656 GCA_000966675.3 Picea glauca | reverse complement strand
CATGATATAATCCAATCTATTATCATAGGCATATTTTTATTTTACTTTTGATACGGCATGGGGTAATGCCAAAAATCATAACCAAAAAAAACGTGGCATAACTTTATGAATAGTGAATGATGAGATATATTGTGGAAAGTGAGAAGTGGGTCATATAAAAATATAATGGTATCATATGCTTAAAAAATGTGGTATAATTTTATGAAGAGTGAGTGATGAGATATATTTTAGAAAGGTTGTAGGCTAAAGATTTTGCGAAATGAAGATTTTTTGGGGGATATTTGCTCGAAATCCAGAGAGAAATTGTTGGATTCGTAAATTTAAGTGATTATTTCTGTAAAATCCGAGTTCTCTGGGAGTTTTTCAGCATGTTGAATCCATTTCTGCATACAAAAATGGATTCTGAACAATAAAAAACAATGATTCATGTAAATTTGTATCACCGGATTCTGGCGAAAAAAAGTCATTTCGTAGAATAGCTAGCCAACGCCTTTTGGAAAGTGGGAAGTGGGTCATATAAAAATATAATAGTATGTTAGGCTATCATATAAAATGATTCAAAGGTTGTAATATAACATGGCATTAATTAGCTTTCTAAAATTTATTTATTCTTTTATTAAAGGTTATGTAGATAAGATAAGGTATATGATAAAAAAGATTAATATATAAGGGTTCAAAATATATTGCATGAATATGTCAATCATGAGTGCGAAGTATAAAAATATTATAAAGATGAGGAGTGGTAAAATGTCCATGTTAAGAGGCATGATGATTTTGTCAAGTATTGTGCCAACTTTAATGAGATTGTACGAAAAATTTTCACAAGCGATTTGAAATGAAGGGGAGCCTAGCAATGCTTTGTCGGCTAGAAATTGTTGACTAAAATGGTGATCAACACGTCCTACGTGCTGAAACAACAACCATTATTAGCATTTTATGTTAGCATTTTTGGAACATGCATTTCATGCAACATAAAAAATTTCTTAAACAATTTTAAGCGATCTTGGTGACCCATTCAAGCCTAGAGTTTGAACTCTTCTCTAATACCACTATGTAACACATCCAACCCTCTTAACCCGCTCTAAGGCTAGTGGGATGTTCAATTTTCCTCTTTGCACATTCAGGTAAGCACTTGGACTTATTAGTGTAGAAGTGAGGACTTCTCTTATCACAACACAAACAATGTTGAATCTTAAAATTCATCACTACATGTTCCCTTTGAAGTTATTTGGGGATTCTAGAAAGTCATACACCCCCAATTGGACGATCAATATTCCTCTTCGGCCTCATCTTTCGTTTTGTAGCTGATTTCGACTCACTCTCATCGAGGCAATCATTTAGTAGAGTTGTCATTCTCTTCGATGTCATTACTTTGACTATTTACCTTATGGATCTAACGAATCTGGGATAGCCCGGTTCAACGACTATGATTACATTGGAGCCTCTACTTGAACGATGGTTACCCTTAGTTCGATGTCCTAGTCTTAACATTTCCAGTGGGACCCTCAATAATGAATGATTGAGATCACATCTCGTGCTTTTTCTAGATCAACGAGCTTCTCATGCTCTCAGAGTTCCATCTTATCGAGGTATATATGTTTTAGCTCCAATGACTGCTCTGAAAAGATCACTCTGACCACACACACTTTGATAGATCGAGTGGTCCTCGTTCATTTGATCTGGTGGATGCAATGTTCTTCGGGGATTCTAATCAATCAATAATTAAGATTGAAGAACTCTCCTCCTAGAGCAGTTCTCATGAGATATACGACTGTGATCTCACGACATCTTATGAGATATACAGTCCTCGAGCTCCTTGTCATCATAATCCCTCATCTACTATCCTTTCCAAACATCCAATTGACTATATTCCGAAAGAATATCTATTAAATCCAACGATCCAAAGCCCATCGTCACCATGCTCCGATAGATCAATGGAACTTGTGGACTTAGGGTCTCCCTTGTCAGAGTTCTATTCCAACCTAAAAATTGATCACTATGGATGATGCACCATCTGATCAATGGTCTAGATCTACTCAGCACATTGATCCAATGGTTATGAGTCATTTTGAAGAAACTTGGATTTTCTTCAGGAAAAATAGTTTGAATATGGACTTTAACATTTAGGGGTTTTTCCTAAGTTCATAATGAAATTCTACCAGATCCTCAAAGACTATGGAACTCACCCTTAAACCTTTCTAAAAATCCTTTCTTTGAAGTTTTATGGGATCTTGCATATCCTACAAGATTTCCATTGAAACATCAAGGTTTCTTTGGGGTTCAACCCAACCATTCCTCACATGAACTATCCATACTTCAGGACACTTAGACCATTGGACGAATGGATTTTTTGTCCATGTCTTGCAAACTTTCCTCTAATGTTGCAATATCCTCATGGAATTAGGTGACCCATGCTACCCAACTTTCACAATTACCAAGTTACATAATGGCAATCATAAACATATCCCATTGTTAAATTCTTTCAATGCATTAAATTACATACATTTACATTCCCCATTTAGTTCAACATTTCATAGATACATCATTCATACACATTTAAACACTTATCTAATAATGGGTAAATGACACACCAAATGACTAAGAGAGAACACCTTTCCTTCCAACCTTAGGCCTTATTGTAGAGTGCCTTCCTACAATACACCACCCCTCTGCCAAGCCATGATATCACAAGGGGATGAATAAGGTAATTTCTCAATTTCTAGATGATCCAAGAAGGTTACTCTCCTTTCTCCTCTAACAACAACAAAAGTTCCCCTCTTCCCAATGAGCTCAGTGTCTCTATAGGTTTATTAGGTGGTCTCTCAATTGGATTTCCTTTGCACAAAGGAGTCCCTTCTCTGCTAAATATCCCCTCTAACAAAAATTGTTGCTAGGGGGGTCCAAGGGGAGGCTGAGACAATGTTTGTAGCCCCCCCTGGAGGCGGATTTGGGGGCAGTGCCCCCGAAGTGAAATATTGGGAAAATTTTCCTTGTAAAATATTGTAAGTTCGTAGTCAATTTGGATCGTTCATTATAAGTTCGTAGATTTGACGGTAGAAGTTATTTTAGGGTGTTTTTCCCTAGAAGGAAACCCTCTCTTTTGAGGGAATTGTATTGCGGTTGTGTATTATCACGAATATTTTATTCTAAAAGAGGAGACTGTGAGAGAAAGAAGAGGAAGCTACAACAAGTGTGTTGTAGGTTGTATCCATTCATTTTGCTGGATAATAAAAAGGAACGACCTAACAATTTCTCTGGTGGACGTACCCACACTGGGTGAACGACGCATATATGTGTCTCTATTGTATTATGTATCTTCTGTGTTTTATTTCCGCATTTGTTTTATTTTATTTCTCCGTGATTATGTTTTTCTAACAAATGGTATCAGAGCGAAAGGTAACTTGCAGGAAAAGAGGGTTCCTGGTTCGAGTGAGAGAAATGGCGGAAGATGGAAAGTTTACGGTTGAGAAATTTAATGGCCAAAACTACTAGTTATGGAAGATGCAGATGGAAGATTATTTATATCAGAAGGATCTATTCCTACCATTGGGCGGAATAAAAATGAAGCCGACAACCATGAAGGATGAAGAATGGGAGGTTCTCGACAGAAAGGCACTAGGAATGATACGACTAAGCCTGGCATCGTTGGTGGCATTCAATATTTCAAAAGAAAATACAACGAAGGAGTTGATGGATGCACTGGCTAAACTGTATGAAAAACTATCAGCGTCCAATAAAGTATTTCTAATGAAGCGATTATTTAATACGAAGATGTCAGAAGTTGGGTCTATTGTAGATCATTTAAATGAATTTAATATGGTTACTAATCAACTAAGTTCTATAAAAGTGGACTTTGAAGATGAGGTCATGGATATTATAATCCTGTACTCATTGCCAAAAATATGGAATGGCTTGGTCATGGATGTAAGTAACTTTTTCTTTGTTTCAAAAACTCTATAATTTGATAATATTGTTAGTGTTATCCTTAGCGAGGAAATGTGACGGAAAATCACAGGTGAGACATTGGGTAATGTGTTAAACATGGAGAAAAAGGGAAGACAAAAGGATAGAGGAAAGGGTTCGAGGAATCGTGATAATTTTAGGAAGGGAAGATCCAAATCCAGACTAGGAAATATAGAGTGTTGGAATTATGGGAAGAAAGGACATCTGAATAAATACTACATAGCTCCAAAGAAACAAAGAGATGGACAACACGAGAAAAATCAGGAAGCAAATGTAGCAGGTGATGTGTTACAAGATGCTTTGATTATTTTTGTAGATAATATTTATAATTCTTGGGTAGTATATTCAAGGGATTCATTTCATGCCACACCCGATAGGAAACATTTTATAGATTATGTTCAAGGTGATTTTGGATAGGTTCATTTGGGTGATGATGCACCATGCAAAATTGTTGGAATGGGTAAGGTACAAATAAAGAAAAAGAATGGAAACCAATGGTTTTTGAAAGAGGTAAGACATGTTCCAGATCTAAGGAAAAATCTAATTTCAACAGGGAAGTTGGCAAGCGAAGGTTGTATATCCATATTTACAGATAAGGCGTGGAAGGTCACTAAAGGATCACTAGTGATAGCAAAATGAGAGAAGGTAGGTACATTGTATTTATGTATTGGTAATAGTGATTCTTCTATCTCTTTAGCTTTTACAGGAGTGGATACAACACTTTGGCATCATAGGCTTGGACACATGAGTGAGAAGGGGATTCAGATACTTCACAAAAAAAAATTGTTGCCATATCTTAAACAAATTGATTTGGATTCCTGTGAGTATTGTGTTTATGGAAAACAAAAGAGAGTCAGATTTCTCAGAGTTGGAAAAGAAAAGAAGTGTGAAAGGCTAGAGCTTGTGCATACAGATGTATGGGCACCAAATCAGGTATCATCTCTTGGTGGCTCTTGTTATTATGTTACTTTTATTGATGATGCAACTAGAAAAACTTGGGTTTATTGCATTCAACAAAAATATGATGTTTTTGATACTTTTAAGAAATGGAAATATTTGGTTGAGAATGAGACAGGAAAAAGGTTGAAGTATCTCAGATCAGGCAATGGAGGTGAATATTGCAACAAGGAGTTTGATAATTACTGTTCATACCATGGGATTCATAGAGAGAAAACAGTTCCAGGAACACCACAAGAAAATGGTGTGTCAGAAAGGATGAACAAGACAATCATGGAGCATGCAAGGACTATGAGATTACATTCTGGGTTTTCCTTACAGTTTTGGGCAGATGCTGTAAATATTGTTTTTTACTTAATAAACAAAGGACCTTCAAGATCTTTGGATGGTGGAATTCTAAAGGAGGCATGGACAAGTAAAAAGATAAACTATTCATTTTTGAAGACTTTCTGTTGTGAATCATTTGTCCATACTGATAAAGAAAATAGAACAAAGCTTGAGGAAAAATCCAAGAAGTGTATCTTTATTGGATACAATGTTTATGATTTTGGTTATCTCTTATGGGATTATGAAAATCAAAAAAACATTAGAAGTAGAGATGTCATATTCAATGAGAAGGTCATGTACAAAGATCAGTTGTAGGGAAAGAAACAAGAAAAAGAAAAACCAGAATACACAATGCTTAATGAAATCACTGAAAAAGAAATTCCAAAGGTACCAAAAAATCAAAATGTACAACAACAAGAGAAACAAGTACCTCAAACTCATGCAAGTGTTGTTAGAATATTTACCAGGTTAAGTAGACCCCTTGAACGATACTCTCCTTCATTGTATTATTTATTGTTGATTGATTCTAGTGAACCAAAAATTTATGAAGAGGCAATGCAGGTAGAATCTAAAAAGAAGTGGAATCAAGGCATGAAAGAGGAAATCGAATCCTTGGTAAATAACCAGAATTGGGACTTGGTTCAGTTGTCTGTAGGAAAAAGAGCATTGCAGAATAAATGTGTTTACTAGTTGAAGGAGGAAATGGAGGAAAAAAACGGTACAAGGCTAGACTTGTTTTAAAGGGGTCTGCACAAAAGAAAGGCATATATTTTGATGAAATAATTTTTCCTTTTGTTAAGATGACTTCAATTAGGACTATTTTAAGTCTTGTGAAAGTAGAAGATTTTCATCTTGAATAGTTAGATGTAAAAGCAATTTTTCTCCATGGGGATTTGGAGGAAGAGATTTATATGCATCAACCACATGGGTATGAGGTCAAAGGAAAGGAGAATTTGGTATGCAGGTTGAAGAAGAGCTTGTATGGCCTAAAGCAAGCTCCAAGGAAGTGGTATTTGAAGTTTCACAGGTTTATGACATAACTAGGTTATAGTAGATGTCATTTTGATCATTGTGTTTATTTTAAAAGGCTAGAAAATGGAAGCTATATTATCTTGCTATTGTATGTAGATGATATGCTTGTTGTAGGGTCTAATATGAAGGATATAAATTTTCTCAAGAAGGAATTAGCTAATTCATTTGCGATGAAGGATTTTGGTACTACAAAGAAAATCCTTGGTATGAGAATAAAAAGAGACATGAAAAATCACAAATTGGCATTGTCTCAGGGTGAGTACATAGTGAAGGTGTTGGAGAGGTTTAGAATGAAGAATGCAAAACCAAATAGTACACCTTTGTCCAACCATTTCAAATTAACCAAAGAAATGTGTCCCAAGATACAAGAGGAGATAAAATACATGTCCAGGGTCCCTTATCCATCAATAGTTGACAACTTGATGTATGCGATGGTTTTCACAAGACCGGATATTGCACATGCAGTGGGAGTCGTGAGTAGGTATATGAAAAATCTAGGTAAAGAAAATTGGGAGGTAGTAAAGTGGATTCTCAGATATTTGAAAGGTACTTCTACTCATGTATTATGTTTTGGAGGTTCAAACATTGTTCTACAGGGATATGTTGATTCAGATATGGCAGGTGATAAAGATTGCAGGAGGAGAACCACATGGTATATTTTTACTGTAGGTTGAACAACAATAAGTTAGATTTCAAAACTGCAAAAGGTTGTTGCACTTTCAACAAAGGAGGCAGAGTATGTTGCTGCTATAGAGGCTAGTAAAGAGATGATTTGGTTACAAATATTTATGGAGGAATTGGGAATGAAGCAGGAGAATAACATGTTGTATTTTGACAATGAGAGTGGAATTCATATTGAAAATAACTCAACCTTCCATTCTAAGACTAAGCATATACAAATCAGGTACCATTTTGTATGATCCATCTTGGAAGATGGACATTTGAAGTTGGAAAATATACATACTAGCCAGAATCCTGCAGACATGTTAGCAAAGGGAGTAACCAGGGAGAAACTGAGTTCCTGCTTAGTTTCATTTTGTCTTCAATAATGAAGGTGAAGATGAGAAATTTTCTAGGTCCAAGGTGGAGTATAGTTAAACAAGTACAAAAGTAGTGGAGTTGTTGTGATTAGTCTCCAAGTGGGAGATTGTTGGTTGTGGAGCCTGATTATCTTCATGATTCAGAGGTTTCTTTCAGTCGTGCTTGGACCCCATTCCCTAACGCGAGGGTGAGGGGCGGCCTTAATCCCCACAATTGTCACCAGGGGGGTCCAAGGGGGGCAACAAAAATTTTTGTAGCCCCCTCTGGCAGGGGATTCGGGGGCAGCGCCCCCGAAGTGAAATATTGGGAAAAATTACCTTGTAAAGTATAGTAATTTTATAGTCAATATGGATTGTCATTATAAGGTCGCAGATCTGATGGTAGAAGTTATTTAAGGGTTTTTTTCCTAGAAGTAAACCCTCTCTTATGAGGGAATTGTATTGTGGATGTGTATTATCACGAATATTGTATTCTGAGAGAGGAGACCGTGAGATAAATAAGAGGAAGTTATAGTGGGTGTGTTGTAGGTTGTATCCCTTCATTTTTTTGGATAATAAAAAGGAAGGACCTGTAAATTTCTTAGGTGGACGTATCCCACACTAGGTGAACCACGTATATTTGTGTCTCTATTGTATTGTGTATCTTCTGTCTTTTATTTCTGCTTTTGTTTTATTTTATTTCTCTGTGATCCTCTTTTTCTAACAGTAAGCACTTGGACTTATTAGTTTAGAAGTGAGGACTTCTCTTATCACAACATAAACAATGTTGAATCTTACAAATTCATCACTACAGGTCTCCCTTGAAGTTAATTGGGGATTCAGGAAAGTTAGACGCCCCCAATAGGACGATCAATATTCCTCCTCGACCTCATATTACGTTTTGTAGCTGATTCTGACTCACTCTCGTCAGGGAACTCATTTACTAGAGTTATCATTCTCTCCAATGGAATCACTCTGACTATTTACCTTAGGTATCTAACAACTCTGGGATATCTCGATTCAATGGCTACAATTACATTGGAGCCTCTACTTGAATGATGGTTACCCTCAGTTCAATGTCCTAGTCTTAAAATTTCTAGTGGGACCCTCGACAATCAACGACTCAGATCACATATCGCCCTTTTTCCAAATCAATAGGATTCTTGTGCTCTCATATTTCCATTTTATCGGGGTATCTTTGTTTTAGCTCCACTGACTGCGTTGACAAGATCACTTTGACCACAGACACTTTGATAGATTGAGTGGTCCTTGTTCATTTGATCTAGTGGACGCAATGTTCTTTGAGGATTCTAATCAATCAATAATTAAGGTTGAAGAACTCTCCTCCTATAGAATTTATCATGAGAACTATGGTTGTGATCTCATGACATCCTATGAGATCTGCAGTCCTCGAGATCCTTTTCATCAGAATCCCTCTTCTACTATCCTTTCCAAACCTCCAATTGACTTTATTCCAACAGAGTATCTATTAAATCCAATGATCCAAAACCCATCGTCACCATGCTCTGATATATCAATGGAACTTGTGGACTCGAGGTCTCCCTCGTTAGAGTTATATTCCAACCTAAACCTTGATCACTTTGGTGGATGCACCATCTGATCAACGATCTAGATCTATTCATCACATTGATCCAACGGTTATGAGTCATTCTGAAGGAACTCATATTTTCTTAAGGAAAAATAGTTTGAATATGGATTTTAACATTTAGGGGTTTTTTTCTAATTTCAAAATAAAACTATACCAGATCTTCAAAGACTCTGGAAATCACCCTCAATCCTTTCTAAAAATCTGTTTTTTTGAAGTTTGATGGGATATTTCATATCATGCAAGATTTCCATTGAAACATCGATGTTTCTTTGGGAGTTCAAAACCACTATTCCTCATAGGAACTATCCATACTTCATGTAAATTCGACCATTGGGCGAATGAATTTTTTGTCCATGTCCTGCAAACATTCCTCTAATGCCACAAGCTCCTCATGGAATTAGACGACCCATGCTACCCAACTTTCAAAATCAACAAGTTACATAATGGAAATCATAAACATATCCCATTGATAAATTCTTTCAATGTATTAAATTATAGACATTTACATTCCCCATTTAGTTCAACACTTCATAGATACATCATTTGTACACATTTAAACACTTATCTTATAAGTGGTAAATGACTCACCAAATGATTGAGAGAGGACATATTTCCTTTCAAACTTAGGCCTTATTGTAGTGTTCCTTCTTACAATACGCCACCCCCGTGCCAAGCCATGATATCACAAGGGATTGAATCAAGTAGTTTCTCATTTTCTGGATGATCCAGGAAGGTTACTCTCCTTCCTCCTCGAACAACAACAATTTTTCCCCCTTCCCACTAAGCTCAGAGTCTCTACAAGTTTATCAGGTGGTTTCTCAATTGGATTTCCTTTGCACAAGGGAGTCCCTTCTTTGTTAAATAGTCCCTCGATGACCTCCCCTTACCAATGTCAGTTTATGTCTAGTAAGCACCAAGTGTTATTGGATAAATTCGTCAGTGCGGACACAAACCGATCTCCCTAGATCCACCTGGATCTAGAACAAAACAGGACAGAATAATACTCTTTCCCTAGATCTAGACTATTGAATGAATTAAGAGGCAGGATCATGAACATACCTTATGAATGCTTCCTTGGGTCTCTGTTGTTCCAAGCTCCGCTCCAATGCTCTTGTGTCGTTCAGATCACAACAGTACAAACCAATTGAAGTGAAAGAAAATCAATATATTCAATAGCTAATCTATACATATGATCAAGGATTTATGTAATAAAGTGACATCATCTTTATGGGGAAAAATAATATTGTTGTATTATATTAAATGTGAAAGAGAGATTACAACTGTTGCCTTGATGTCATAAGGTCCCTTCCAACTGTCCTTCGTTCCCCACACACTTCTTGCTCCAAGGATTCTGAAACCAAAGATCTGATACACTCTATCTCGACAAAGAAAATCTCAAAGCCACTCTAACCAAGCCAATAATTCCAAGCCAAATAACCCCTTCTCCATGAGAGCTCCTCTCCTTTTATAAGTTTAAGAGGATAAGGTGAGGAGGTTAGGAAGATCCCACTAAATCATGAAAGCGAGTAAGATCCAAACCATTCGGATGCCACCTCACCATAGAAGCTTCTCCTTCTAGAAGATTCGAGAAAACGCTCATTTTTCCCACGTGATGGCATTCTCTCACCCTAGCTATAGTGAAACCTGCTAACTGTTCACACCCTGGCTATAGTGCAACCTGCGAGAATTTGTCATTCTCGCACCCTGCCTATATAGAAACCTGCGAAAATCCCTTTTTATAAGGTTTTTACATAGGAAAAAGCAATTTCTTTTCTTAGGAGAAGTTCTTCTCCCTTCTCTCTTTAGGAACTCAGGCCACTGACCCCTCTGAAGGCAACAGATAG
>JZKD02S0305350.1:5498-19831 GCA_000966675.3 Picea glauca | reverse complement strand
TTTTCTTTTTAACTAAAATTATATTAGCAAAAATAGATAAAAAAAACTATATCCCTTTTTAAAATTTTAATCCTCCATTATAATTTTGACTTTAATAAACAAATTTGAATTTCTTACCCCCCTTCTTGTTACATGTTCAATTATTATTTTTTGATCACATGTTCTAAATTGACCTAGATTGTATTTTCACTAGGTTGGGTGACATTTTTATTCAGGAAAAATATCTTTAAGATCTTACTTGTCACATTATTCATGTTAAGGCCGTCTAGGTTTATTCACTTACCAGTCAAGGATGCCACTTGCCTCCTTTTGTTGTCCTTATGCGACGTGCCCTTCAGGACGCACTACATGCTCCAAGGGTGCCACTCACCTGTATTCGTTTTCCTTGCATGACGTTCCCTTCAGGACACACTACGTGCTCCAAGGGTGTCACTCGCCTCTTGAATAACTTTGGTAGATGCCAAAAAACCTTGGAGTCAATACTCTGCCCGGTGATCTTATGGGAGACTAATGACCTCTAAGTAATAAGGCCCCTGCCTTGTTGTGCACCCCTTAGAATCATCATGAGTGATTGTCACAGTCTTCCCTCACGACATCGTGGGTCTTCTTGAACTAGGTAATCATTAAGCTACAGTTCAATCCACAGTGGGAGTGCTAGTAGGCTGTGACAGGGATTCTCCCACACCTCTCCCTCAAAGTATCTAGTTGTCGTGCATGACCCCTCTACTCCACATGTGAGTCTGGTCGGAAAGCTCTCATCATCCTACATCATCGACGAATCATGTCAGCAATAATAATCAATCATCATAATATCCAATCATATGTACATATGTCACATCAACAATATTCAACCCAACAGTCCACTCCCTGACTCAATCTAGAGTCCAAGGGGTTTCATCGATGCCTCTGCATCCTCAAGGTCCAAAGTCTTGCACACTCCGGAGAACCCAGTCAATAGCACCTATCTAGGTAAATACAACAAAATAACATATCATCACATCCATAATATCTCATAATCATAATCAAACAACCAATAGTATAATAATCTGGATCACTTACAAGAAAGTGTCCTCAAAGAATAAGTTCGATCAGTGCGCACTAGAGTGGGATGTTACACTCGCTAAGAATACCACATAAGACTTATATTCAATATTTAACACTTTTCTTTCCTTTAAAAATATAATTAGCAATTAAATTTTTCACTATAAAACAAAGGTACTATAAGAATATATGGATATTCTATAATAACTTCACAATCATTTCTAACTTACGATCCAAATTGGGAATTGTAAATTATAAAAATTAATTCTAACACTAGCTCGTGATTTTATTCATAAAGCATTTCATTACAAGGAGCCTTGAAAATGGATTTAAGAGTTTACCTACTAGTGTAAGGTTTCATAATTAATTAACATAATTACAATGGTTCTTTACGATGGATTTATTATTACATCCTTTATATCCAAAGTAATCATCTAAAATCAATACTTGACAGTCACAAGAAGTTGATTATCTAAGGTAGTTAAGATATTAATATCAAGGGAGTCAACCAAATTAATGCAAAAATAAAACAACCTTAGTCTAAGGAATAGGGTTCTATAACCAGTTCTCTACTTCTTCACTTCAACTAACAGTCTCTTATAGTGTAAGGAAATCTGATTATCATGTTGAAGGACTCAATCCATCATGATACTGGTAAGGAGAACTCGACGAAGTAAAACTAAGGATACTATCCCATAGTCATGACTTGGAAGAACTTACTCATTCTATCAATGATCATCTTGTGATATTAAGTTATATTAGATAATAAAAATGCTCAACCCTTCAACGAGCAAATTGCATAAGTAATGGATCTATGCATAAAATTTGCAACACCAAAATTGATGTAAGAACTTGGGTTTGCACCAATTAACAACTGGTAGTCATTTCAGATTAAATTTAAAATGGATATGCTAGTAAGGATCTGAGGTGGAACCGAGATTTCTCACACAAACTTATATTATATCACAATACATATATCCACCACTGTAGAAAGAATCAAATAGTCCGATTAGATTTCAAATTATCTACTAAGTCACCAAAGGTTTTGTTTTTCACAATGCAAGATAATAAACAAAAATCACAACGAGTTCATGTTCAATATCAAATAACTACACAGAGGCATAAGTGTGTTCTCTACTTAGGATTGTAAATTAGTTTAACCACAATGATTCTATATTTCAATTCAACAATGAATTTTTTTTGCAGTGAACCCAACTTCAAATTTCAAACAAGAAACCACTCTTATGGAGTTCAACATCGAAGTATGATTTGCAATGACATACAAGATCGACTCCGGAGATTAGAATCCATCTTCTAGTAGCCAACAAAAAACCAAGTTCGGACGGGCATATCAATTCAAGGATCCACAAATTATTAAAGTCGGTTCCACAATTAATTAGACAAAGGCTCTATGAAATCATACAATCAAATTGACAACCTTTTAAATGAAGATTCAATTGGATTACCTGTATTCATAATTATCATTAAATTGAAATGGAGATTCAATAAACACTTGATTTAGGATTTACAATTAAATCAACAGGGACTAATTGAAAATGCATGCATTAGAATTACTTATACATAAAACATAGACTTAATCGAACCACATGCATCCATACTTATACATCATTAGAGACTCAATGAATTTAATATCGAATTTCAAATAGATTCAAATAAAGACTCAATGGTTTTCCAACCCTTCGAATTCTATTAAATTTTGACAGAAAAATAATACAATGTTCAAATTCCATAATCACAACAAAATCCTCTATGATCGTAGGGACGTCACAATGTCGATTTGAAATTAAAATTAACAGTCCATACAAATTATATAAGTTCAAAAAATTATAATAAGAAGCAAGGCCATTAAAATGTAGAGTTCGTAATTTGCATAAATTACAACGATAATTTGAGTCTTCTAAGCATTGTGACTATGAATAATTGGGTAGCAAACATAAAAAATATGAAACCCAATATTTTCTTATGATTCTACAACACCCAGATCAATTCTAACATTCAAATATACTCAAACTACAAATAAAATTTCCGAAATAAAATATCAGGGCTGATGTAAATGGTGGGTTGAGGATGTCCTCCAATGTCTTGCACTCCTTCTTTTCTCCCACTTGCTAATCATAGAGAGTTCACCAGTACCTGCTATCCAATGTTATGGGTACTCTTCTTCCCCATTATCCCCCTAATATGCAAAAGGGAAACACACAAGAAACCAACAAACAATAGCTCCAAGGCTTTCCTCGCAAGGGAGAGCTTTCAGTCTTTCTACAAGGTTGGTATCCCAACTCTCACAAGTAAAACATAGTCCACAAAATTTTGGCAGCATAATATTACCAAGAATAAGAGAGATGCATTTCCCTTCTTCCACACTTGTTTTATAGAAAAATTCCCAATGACACATGTCCTCATGCACAATTAATTATTTTTCAATTAATTTAATTGATATTGTTCACCCACACGCTTGTCACCCTCTCCCCAATTGGATTCAACCTCCCCTCCCCTCCTTCAGGGGTGACTCGACCTCTCGTTCTAGGATCGTTAAAGTCCCCAAACCGAATGGTTCGTTGGGATCCTAATGGGACCGATTTATCTTGACACGGTCCCTTTAAATTCTTGGTGCGGTTATGTGGTAACTATGGATCCTCTCCTCGACTCTTTCTAATTCTTAACACCAATGTTGTTAGCTCCTCGTGCTAGGATTTCTCCTTGATGTGACCATAGACTATGACCGTGGGCCAGCTCCCTTCATGATCCTGTATTTCAGAAATTTCTGTGAGTTGCTTACCTCCTCTTTCCTGATTTCCAAATTGGCGAATTTGGGGACTAGATCTGCAGTCCACGTTCTCCTCGTGATCAATGACTGTGATCAATTTGCGAGTTTGGACTTAGTGAGACTTTTCTTCTCCTGACTCTACTTTCTGACTTGCATGTTAGCGAACTGTTGATCTCTCACCACACATCCTATCTCGATGGATTGCTAGGATTGCTTCAGATTTCCCATGTCTTCGGGTATTCTCCTCCTCTTGAATTTTTTCTGAAGGGTTCTTCCTTCGAAATGCATGGATCTCTTACATGTACCCTTCTAGATACAATACTTTGGATGTGAAATTTCCCTTTGTGACTTCGTGAATATATTTTCTTTCTCTCGGAAAACCTCCTCGAAGTTCTTTCTTCTTAACCTCTTGATCTTCTGCCACCTGTCTCCTCTTCGACGATGGATGGTTTCACTATGTTCAGGACTTCAAGAAGTCCTCAAATCCTTTTCACACTTAGTTCAAATCCTTCTTTCGAGACTTAGGCTGTTCTTGAACACCTTCTTCACTCCTTGCAGAGTTCTACGTAGACTCTTATGCGACTTTTCTCGGCTTGAAAACCTCCAAGGTTCCCAGTTCCTTTGCGAGCTTCTCGTTCCCTCCTGGCATAGTATCGCTCGACCTCCTGAGCCTTGTAAAATGGAATTATAGTTTATCTCGGTGCACTCCTTGCACTCGCCTAAGTTCTTCGAAGACTTATCCCTTATCCTTATGGAAAGGTTTAAGGCATCTCCTTCCCTTTGCTGATGCACTCTTGCAAAGCCTTCCTTCACTAGAATGTTTAGCAATTGTCGGATTCTTCAACACTTCCAGTCATGTTTCTTTTGTGCATGCTCCCACTAACTCGATGTCTTCCTGGTGGAGTGTTTCAGAGTGTTCAGTAACTATGAACTGTGCTTCGTCCCACACAGTCTTTATTTTCCTTAAGTCTGTGAATCAATATGGTGTTCCCTCCTGGCAGCTTCTCTTTTGACTCCACTAATTTCGAACATGCACTCCTTGCATCGGTTTATAGATCTTCCCTACTATGTCATGCACTCCTTGCATCGACTTATAGAGCTTCCCTACTATGTCACGCACTCCTTGCACTGAGCCTAGAGAACTAGACTTAACTCTACTACCTCGCGGATAGAAAACTATATTATCCATGCAGATGATTTCTAACCTTCATCTACAATTCAAATGCATGTAAAAGACATACATAACACAACATCCATTACATAGAAATTGGAAACAGGAAAAATTGTCATTTTTTTATTAATGGTGAAATGTCAAATTACATTTGTAGAGTCAGATCTACAACTGAGTCTCGTCTCTCTACATTTCTCCTTGGTCAACTCTACCTTAGCTAACCCCTTGTCATCTCCTCTATCATCTCCCTTCTACTTTGCAACAATACAAAGATATATACAGTAGAGGCTCAATGAGCTTCCCTCCCAAGCTAAACTAGTGGTGTCAAATCACCATTCAAAACACTTGTCCAATCGGAAAATTACAATGATGGTAATATGCTCTGAATCGGATGCAGATCCATTATGTCATCAACCACTCAATGATGAAATTATCTCCAGCTTGTGCGAAATCAAAACTTGGCTCTTCCATCTTGTCATCATTTAATGCCTTGGATCACGCCTTAGATTGTCGAGGCAAAATGTGAGGGTGGTGCCTCACCTCCCTTAAATGCACACCATGCATGTTAATTAGCTAGCGTGTGTTCAGGTGGAGAAATGCTCCTGCATCATACTCCATAGCTAATAAAATCATGAGCTCCTGCTCATGAGCTTCCAACGTGGTTGAAATCCTCCCGTATCCCAAACTTTCTCTTGGATTTGTCTCTTTTCTTCTCCATTTCGCTGCATCTGCTCCTACACCATCCTTGTTGCTCGTGCAGGCTTCCTTTCATCCAGTTTCATTGTCCTGACCAATTCCTCTGGCGACTCCAACATCAACTTCCTTACCTTCTCGATCACCTCATCCAGTTGCTCCATTGGTTTCCTCTCTTGTTGCATACTAGTTTGTTGTACTCCTCTGAGTAAATCACATCAATCCCCCAAGTCATCCTCTTCATCTCTTGTGGCCTTATCTTGCCACTCTACTGCAACTTCCACTCCTATAGACTCCTCATAACTGAACTACTGCTCAACTACTAATTTCCCTGGAAGATTGACTCCTGTCAGTTTCTCGGTCAGTTTTGTTCCAGCTTCTACCAACTGCTCCTCATGCTGGTGTGTCTCCTATAGCATGGATATCACTTGGAAGCCACTTTATGGTTCTGGTCGGTCTAACCAATCCTCCAGTGCCTTCAACTCCATCCCCAATTGAGAAATTAACTCATCGTGGTGTTCTCCTTCTATTGGGACAGACATCAGTATTTGATCCTCATCCTCCATGACATTCTCAGTATGTTTTCCTTTTGTCACATCTTGAACATCTATGCTAGCCTATCCTTGGCTTCCTGGTAGGAATATATCGACTCCCCCATTTATCATAATGGTCCTATGATATTTTTCCTCGATGATAGAAGTTCTCAACTTTTCATCATTTTCATTCACACAGTTCACAGTCCTGTGCGAATATTCATCTGAGTGAGGTCTTCCTCCTGCTTTATATTCCTCTGTCAACATCCTCTGATGTGAAGTCTCAGATGATCTCATCTCTCCTCCCTTTCCCACTTGGAAATATGGGATGTCTCCTTTTCCCACCTGGCAGTCTATGAGATCCACTGACCCCTTCACATTTCCCACTTGGCAATCTACGAGACCCTTGCCAGATCTATTTCCCTTATGATTGAGGTTTTCAGCATGCCTCAACCACCTCTTTAATACATGTTGTTTTCCTCTGGCCAACAACTTCTGAACAAGACATTTAGTTGTTCTCTTCAAAGGCCATTCGTACCTCCAGCACACGTTTGACCCCTACTACATATTAAATGCAAGCTTCTCCATCTTTGCTCTGATTTTACTGAGCTCTTTGTCCATCTCTACTCTACTCTTTTGCAAATGGACTTCTCCCCAACCATGCTTGTGCCCTTCAATGGACATATTTCTTCATCTGTAGTCTACCCGACTGTTTATCATCTTCTTCACACCTTGCAACAACTTCAATAGAGTATCGCACCTTGTCTCCTTTGTCTGTTGTCTGCCAAAAAAATATACGCTCTGATACCACTTGGCGTCAACCTCCCCTCCCCTCCTTTGGGGATGACTCGACCTATAGGTCTAGGATCGTTCAAGTCCCCAAACCAAATGGTTCATCAAGCTCCTGATGGGACCGATTTATCTTGACATAGGCCCATTACCTTCTCGGTGCAGTTATGTGGCACCCATGGACCCTCTCCTCTATGCTTTATGACTCTTAATGCCAATGTCAGTAGCTCACCGTGCTAGGATTTATCCTTGATGTGACCTTGGACTATGACTATGGGCCAGCTCGCTTCGCGATCTCGTACTTCTAAAATTTTCTTGAGTTGCTTACCTCCTCTTTCCCGATTCCCAAATCGGTGAATTCTCCAGGACCAGATCTATGGTCCATGTTCTCCTCGCAACCAATGACTGTGATCAATTCACGAATTTGGACTTCGCGAGTCTTTTATTCTCCTAACTCTAATTTTTACAACCTACGTATTGTTGTGCCTCATAAATGTCATATTTTCATCCACCTTTTCCTTCATTATTCATTGTCCCATTAACCTTTTATTATACCATTTCCATACATACATTTGTGTTTCACCTTAGTAATTTCCACTTTATTCATTTTATTATTATAACTGAATTTATGATTAAATATTAGAAAATCAACATATTTTCATTATATCTCAAGGTTGGATGAGTTTTATGCCGTGTACAGGTATATTTGAAGATTTCAACAAAGCCAAATATTACCAGCTAGTCTCAAATTTGAATTTCATCTTCAAGCTTTGAAGATTTGAAGAATATTTGGGACAATCATTCAAGCATATTGAAAGGAGAAGATCATGGATATTTTGGTGTCATATCTTATCCAAGATTTGTGAGAGATGTGTCGAGGACTTGAAGGGATCATATCTTGTAATAATAGGAAAGTGGTTGAGAGAAAAGTGGATCTATAATTATGAGACTCTTATCTTATCTTCAAGACTCTCATGTATAAAAGAGAGTGTTCTCTCTTCATTTGGGGGGTAAGAGATGAGATATTAGACTTAGATTAGCTTGAATTCTTAGAAGGGGATTCTTAACATTGATTTGCATTCTTTCATTTGTCATGCTTTCATGATTTTTCATTTGATTCTTGTAATGTAATTTGAGATAGAATTATTGTGTGAGCTCACATATGTGTTTTGTCATTCAACTCTTTACATGTTGTATTGCTTTCCTAGATTAATTTCCTACTTTCCTAGTTAGTCTTTCAATGCTTTCCTAGATTAATTTCATTTCATAAATTTAGATTATATTACTTTTACTTCATTCTTGCATATATAGTGTGTGTGCTTCATAATCCTATGAACCTCGGATTGACAAATTAAATAGTTGGGAAAGTACTACAACGGAATTAAACGACAATATTTATGCCTAACATTTTGGTGTCGTTGTTGGGGAAGCATGATAGATTGAAGTTTAGTTTGAATTTTCATGCAAGTATGACTAGTCATGCTCCTAACTCTGAGGTAAGATATGGGTAAGGGCATGTAGGGAATGTTCCAATTCTTGCAAGTGTAAGTGTAGAGTTCAATTCCTGCAAGGATGCCTACATGTGTTGGTAAGGGGTCATAGAAGCTACTTGAGTGGAGACTCCTCATGTTCTCCCTGCGAACGTATTCCTAAATTTGAGGTAAGACATCGGCCTCATTTGGGATAGAGCATGCAGAGTGTGAATTTCAATTTATGCAATTTCAATTTCTGCAACTGTGAAGAGGTTTTCATGTGTTTCAACAAGTGTTATTTTCAGTTTTTTTTTTTTTTTTTATTTGGGTGCTGTAAGAACCCCTTTTGTAATATGATTTAACTATGAGTTTCATCTTGAAAAATCTCGCTCAAATCCTCGCAAAATCTAGGATTTCTTCTTCTCAGGAGGACGATATCTTGACAACAACCTAGAGCTTAAATACTCCTCCAGAAATGAACGAGGAATCAACATCTGAGGAACTTGAGGAGGACAATGAGGAGCTACAGCATGATCTGAGCGAGGGAAACTGAGCCTATGAAAGCTATATCGAACGATGGTTTCAAGCAACTACCATGTTAGATTCTTTTAATTTTTCTTTTAATTTTGTTAATTTAGAGTTTCAACAATAGATTTCGCATGCTTATACATATTTCCAACCCTTAGTTGCGAAATTGAAAGATAATATATTCTTATTACTTTTACGTGCTTGGATACATTGGTTGTTTGACTACACATAACTAATATTTAATTTACAATTAGCATAGATTAGGTAGGATAACGAATAAAACATAGATGAATAAAAACAAAACCAAATTTTACATGTTACAACGAAAATTTTACATGCTGATACAACAAAATTTTTACATGTTGTTACAGCATGCTGATACAGCGAAATTTTACATGTTAGAGTGAAATCTTACTTGCTAAAATAGTGATGTTTTTGCTATAACAGTGATTGAATAAATTTGCAAATCTACAAACAATAAAACAATAGTGGCGTTAGGATAAAATAAAACAAAATGAAAAAAATATAATAATAAATGGTCTGCAAATTTATGAGTTTTTCCCCACTTAACTATCGCGGCATGTTGAAATAGTGCTAAACTGTGGTCAGTTGAATTTCATTTAAACTGTGCAAAAATTTGTTTCCTACTGCAATAGTTTTTGGTTTGAAGTTGCATGTTCATTTCTGGTTCGAGTTGCTGCAACACCCCTTGAATTACAACTTGCAACACAAACAAATGAAATAATCTTGTCATTAGTATTCTCCCACATCCACATTAGAAAGAAAATGAATTCAATGGTTTACTGCTCCACCTTCTCATCTCCGATGAATCAACATTTGGGCTTGAATTTTGTTTGTATCTTTTCAATAATAGGGAAGTTAGAATTTTCTCTCCATGATTTTAGCATTCAATTTGGGCTTCATATCGATAATTGGACTATGTTGTTGATGGAGAAATATGGGCCAAAATCTTAACGTTCTCGCTNCATATTTCTTCATCTGTAGTCTACCCGACTGTTTATCATCTTCTTCACACCTTGCAACAACTTCAATAGAGTATCGCACCTTGTCTCCTTTGTCTGTTGTCTGCCAAAAAAATATACGCTCTGATACCACTTGGCGTCAACCTCCCCTCCCCTCCTTTGGGGATGACTCGACCTATAGGTCTAGGATCGTTCAAGTCCCCAAACCAAATGGTTCATCAAGCTCCTGATGGGACCGATTTATCTTGACATAGGCCCATTACCTTCTCGGTGCAGTTATGTGGCACCCATGGACCCTCTCCTCTATGCTTTATGACTCTTAATGCCAATGTCAGTAGCTCACCGTGCTAGGATTTATCCTTGATGTGACCTTGGACTATGACTATGGGCCAGCTCGCTTCGCGATCTCGTACTTCTAAAATTTTCTTGAGTTGCTTACCTCCTCTTTCCCGATTCCCAAATCGGTGAATTCTCCAGGACCAGATCTATGGTCCATGTTCTCCTCGCAACCAATGACTGTGATCAATTCACGAATTTGGACTTCGCGAGTCTTTTATTCTCCTAACTCTAATTTTTACAACCTACGTATTGTTGTGCCTCATAAATGTCATATTTTCATCCACCTTTTCCTTCATTATTCATTGTCCCATTAACCTTTTATTATACCATTTCCATACATACATTTGTGTTTCACCTTAGTAATTTCCACTTTATTCATTTTATTATTATAACTGAATTTATGATTAAATATTAGAAAATCAACATATTTTCATTATATCTCAAGGTTGGATGAGTTTTATGCCGTGTACAGGTATATTTGAAGATTTCAACAAAGCCAAATATTACCAGCTAGTCTCAAATTTGAATTTCATCTTCAAGCTTTGAAGATTTGAAGAATATTTGGGACAATCATTCAAGCATATTGAAAGGAGAAGATCATGGATATTTTGGTGTCATATCTTATCCAAGATTTGTGAGAGATGTGTCGAGGACTTGAAGGGATCATATCTTGTAATAATAGGAAAGTGGTTGAGAGAAAAGTGGATCTATAATTATGAGACTCTTATCTTATCTTCAAGACTCTCATGTATAAAAGAGAGTGTTCTCTCTTCATTTGGGGGGTAAGAGATGAGATATTAGACTTAGATTAGCTTGAATTCTTAGAAGGGGATTCTTAACATTGATTTGCATTCTTTCATTTGTCATGCTTTCATGATTTTTCATTTGATTCTTGTAATGTAATTTGAGATAGAATTATTGTGTGAGCTCACATATGTGTTTTGTCATTCAACTCTTTACATGTTGTATTGCTTTCCTAGATTAATTTCCTACTTTCCTAGTTAGTCTTTCAATGCTTTCCTAGATTAATTTCATTTCATAAATTTAGATTATATTACTTTTACTTCATTCTTGCATATATAGTGTGTGTGCTTCATAATCCTATGAACCTCGGATTGACAAATTAAATAGTTGGGAAAGTACTACAACGGAATTAAACGACAATATTTATGCCTAACATTTTGGTGTCGTTGTTGGGGAAGCATGATAGATTGAAGTTTAGTTTGAATTTTCATGCAAGTATGACTAGTCATGCTCCTAACTCTGAGGTAAGATATGGGTAAGGGCATGTAGGGAATGTTCCAATTCTTGCAAGTGTAAGTGTAGAGTTCAATTCCTGCAAGGATGCCTACATGTGTTGGTAAGGGGTCATAGAAGCTACTTGAGTGGAGACTCCTCATGTTCTCCCTGCGAACGTATTCCTAAATTTGAGGTAAGACATCGGCCTCATTTGGGATAGAGCATGCAGAGTGTGAATTTCAATTTATGCAATTTCAATTTCTGCAACTGTGAAGAGGTTTTCATGTGTTTCAACAAGTGTTATTTTCAGTTTTTTTTTTTTTTTTTTTTTTTGGGTGCTGTAAGAACCCCTTTTTTAATATGATTTAACTATGATTGTCATCTTGAAAAAGCTCGCTCAAATCCTCGCAAAAGCTAGGATTTCTTCTTCTCAGGAGGAGGAGATCTTGACAACAACCTAGAGCTTAAATACTCCTCCGGAAATGAACGAGGAATCAACATCTGAGAAACGTGAGGAGGACAATGAGGAGCTACAGCATGATCTGAGCGAGGGAAACTATGCCTACGAAAGCTATATCGAACGATGGTTTCAAGCAAATACCATGTTAGATTCTTTTAATTTTTCTTTTAATTTTGTTAATTTAGAGTTTCAACAATATATTTCGCATGCTTATACATATTTCCAACCCTTAGTTGCGAAATTGAAAGATAATATATTCTTATTACTTTTACGTGCTTGGATACATTGGTTGTTTGACTACACATAACTAATAATTAATTTACAATTAGCATAGATTAGGTAGGATAACGAATAAAACATAGATGAATAAAAACAAAACCAAATTTTACATGTTACAACGAAAATTTTACATGCTGATACAAAAAAAAAATTACATGTTGTTACAGCATGCTGATACAGCGAAATTTTACATGTTAGAGTGAAATTTTACTTGCTAAAATAGTGATGTTTTTGCTATAACAGTGATTGAATAAATTTGCAAATCTACAAACAATAAAACAATAGTGGCGTTAGGATAAAATAAAACAAAATGAAAAAAATATAATAATAAATGGTCTGCAAATTTATGAGTTTTTCCCCACTTAACTATCGCGGCATGTTGAAATAGTGCTAAACTGTGGTCAGTTGAATTTCATTTAAACTGTGCAAAAATTTGTTTCCTACTGCAATAGTTTTTGGTTTGAAGTTGCATGTTCATTTCTGGTTCGAGTTGCTGCAACACCCCTTGAATTACAACTTGCAACACAAACAAATGAAATAATCTTGTCATTAGTATTCTCCCACATCCACATTAGAAAGAAAATGAATTCAATGGTTTACTGCTCCACCTTCTCATCTCCGATGAATCAACATTTGGGCTTGAATTTTGTTTGTATCTTTTCAATAATAGGGAAGTTAGAATTTTCTCTCCATGATTTTAGCATTCAATTTGGGCTTCATATCGATAATTGGACTATGTTGTTGATGGAGAAATATGGGCCAAAATCTTAACGTTCTCGCTGCCTTTACTTAAATATTAATTAAAGTCAAAACAAATCTCAGTGATATTATTCTACAACAACTTGCTCCATCATTTCTTCCTGAGTAGATTCCTTGAATATCACCTCCAGTAATTGGCATGTAATCATTCTAGCACTATTTATTTGTTGCCTAACTAATTTATTCAAATGATGGGTCGATTCTTCCACCAAAATTTATCTGATAAGAAAATTGTTCAAGAGATGTCGTCTTATCCAGTTATCATAAATCATGGTCTCCTCTTTACACTTACCAATCTTCTTAGATTTGAGTCACTCGGTCAAGAGAGGTAGGAAGGTGAGTCTCTTTACTCATATCTTCACCCAGTCTTTCCTTCTATTGGTCGCCAAGGGGTGGATCTTCATATCCTCCAGCTCAATATTTTGTGCAGGAAGGTATCCCACACTACCCAAAAAAATTAGTACTCTCTGGTGAAAGAAATGATGCAAAACATTCCATGAATCATGTCGTAGCAGGACAAGTCATCTTCACATGGCGCTCATATTTCAACTCCTGAAGAATACGTGGGGATCGATGCCTCCTTTAAATGCAGCATGGGAGATCATGCAACTATCACTGGTCCAAATCATGTAAGTATAGCCCTAGTGGTGTTCCGTTTTTTGTTTTTCGTTATTTGTCTTGATCAACATTTATTGAAACCATGATACATGTCAAATATACTTAAAGACAGAGTCATATTCTACACATATGAAGCTCCAAACACAACATTTTTAACTTCATCTAAACAACCTTAAATTATCTCCCTTACCCTCTAGTTGGACTTCTTGATTCAAAATAGTCTTATCATGAACTATATGGGTGGACGAGGTAGTCTTATTGTTGTAGTATTAAGCCTGTAAAGGTAATATACATCAGTCAAATAGGAAGAAAGATTGTATCTAATGGTCTTAAAAGTCACCTTTGTGAGATCTGGGTTCACAATAAATCCTCCCAAACATGAAGAATTTTTTTTGTTTTCTTTGTTGGACACACCTACCACACTTAGAGGGGGGGTGAATGAGTGTGGGGATCTTTTTCCCAAAACTTCCCTCTTGCACAGAAACTCATGAATTAGCATTCAACATTTATTCATTACCCATTGTTGTCATTTATAACCAGTTAGATGTGAACACATATCAACAACATATATCAACAATATATCATCAACAAGTCATCACCACAATGAACACAAAGAACACAAGATGTATGTACAATTTTCT
>JZKD02S0305339.1:0-19831 GCA_000966675.3 Picea glauca | reverse complement strand
GAGATAACCAATACCATGCATACTTCTTTTCAGCTTTGTCTACAAGTAATGTCGTACATCAGGACAAATTTAAAGATTTAGGAATTGTATTTATTGTTTGTTAGATTATCACCCTCGCTAGGTAGAATGCACCGATATGAGCAAGCTTGTTTAGTACCCCGACAGGTTTACCTAGTCATACCATAGGCCAGTACCCACTACCAGCAGACCTGTTCAATATCCCGACGAGTTAGCCTCTTACACCCTTTTACAGCAAAGATTGGTCCACCATCTTTTAAGATTTTTATATAAAGATTGTTTTTTACAAGAAGATGGGGAGGCAGCTCTGAAATTTTTTATTTAAGTCTGGGATGGTATTTATGTTAGAGGGTGACTCTTCTTTATGTATTCCTTATAGATTGTCCTAATGTAAGGGGTACTTAAGTGGATGTAGCCTATCTAAAGATATGGTATAATCAATCATTTTTAGTGTGTAGTGGATGGTACCATTGGAAAAGAACATAAATTTATCTTCAGGCTCAACTCACTTTCTTCTTTTCTTTAAGTTATAGTGATGTTTCCATGGCTAACCGCTAATTAGACCTTCTTTCTACTCTTGCATAAAGATACTTTACTCACCTGCTCAAGGTTCTTGGGGAAACTATACGAGTAACCTCTAGGTTTGATAAGACAGGGTGTCACTTCCTTATGTCCTCTAGTGGTGGAGGTTAAGAGAAACTTCCATTAAAGATGCCTTGAGAGAAAGGAAGATAAAAATCTTTCAAAAAAATATGGCTAATTCACAACAAGCAATATCTAAAAAAATTCATTATTCAATTGATGCTTAAGCAGATAACAAAGTTCAAATATAGCAACATCATTTTCCAAAGTAAACTACTTCCATTTTTGTCTCCTTGAAATTGTCCACTTGTGGTGAAATAAATACCTACAGAGATCTCTAAAATTGTTTTTCAAAAACCACACTCTAAAATATAAAAAACTGATGAGATCAATGAGATCAAGTCACAAGAACATGTATCTCATAGTTCTTTTATTAAAAAGAAAATGTAAAATGAGGTTGCATTAGACTTTAATCTAAACTAACAACATGCAGTTTTTATTTATTATCCTATGCTACCTAAAAAGAAAGGAAAATCGTTATTCAAGTGTAAGAATTTTTCCAATGTAACCATGTGCGAAGCAAGATAACATACATACCCATATCCACATATGAAAAAGTTACCGCAGTGATTACCTAGATATGAAGAACCAACCAACCTACTTGTTTTGGCATCAAAAGGCGTTGAAGAAGAGAATAGTATTGTGGCCCGATGATCTCTTGAAACCAAATTTCAATGTAATATTGATGTTCATCAATAATACTTTCTATGCTCTCCTTCATCATGCTATGCAACTCCTCTTCTTCTCGATGATTGGTTTCTGAAGTACATAAGGGATATACTAAGATGGATGTCGAGAACTCCTCAATCTCAGGTCTTAGTGATTGCTCTCCACCGGATCTAGTCCATAATTTTTCAGCTTCCTTCGCAGTTTGGCAAGGAAAACCATCTTGTAGCTTATAGGACCTTGATTCTTCTAATATTTCTGGAGAGGTAGATACACTTTTGGTTGTTGCCAAAATATGTTCTTCTTGAAAATAATAAATATCGGTTGTTGCTAGGATTTGAGAAAGTTCCCTCAAGCTAATGGTTTCTTCTGAGTTCATTCTATTGGTTGATGGATCCTACCTCACATAGGGATTAGTGTTTAGGGTTCTTAAAACACCCAATTATTTTTTATTATTATAGATTTTTTTAAGATTTTAATCAGAACTACCTAAAAAATGAAATACATATATAAAGCATATTTGTGTGAACCAAACACACCACACTTGCAATAAATCACACTTGCAGGAAAGAATTCAAAGCATAAAATAAAATATGATTGCAGGAACGAAATCAAACTCACGCGTGTATGAAAGTGAACACACCGGAAGGAAAAATAAACACACTTTGCGAAAGGGAAGCACACTTGCATGAAAGAAATAAAACTTGCATAAAAGAAATAAAAGAAAGCACTCTTGCAGTAAAATAAGCACACTCGCAGGAAAAATAAATTACGGGAAAGTAAACACACTATGCAGGAAAGAAAGCACGCTTGCAGAAAAGTAAATTGTAAGAAAGTAAACAAACTGAGAAAAGTAAACAAACTAAGAAAAGTAAGCAAACTTGCAGATAAGTAAACACTCTTGCGGAAAGGGAACAACAAGGCTTTGGAGCAACCCACTAAAATGGATGCGTAGGTTCTTACCTCTCGTCTTAAATTTTCTCCTCCCCCTTGTTGTGTAATTAAAAGCAACCTACCTACCTAAGCTCTAATCCCTTTAGCACCTCCCCGGCAACAGCGCAAAAAATGGTGGGTATTCTATATGCACTAATTCCATCAATTAAATTGTCAACCCGACGCTCGTAGGCTTCGAGGTGACAACATTGTATGTGCAGGTCTAGAGTTCTAATCTAGCCTAGCCTCGCCTAATATAATGCTAATAAACTCAAATAATGAAGAGATTTAAGAAATTCTAGAATTATGAACTATGTATGGCCTAAGTAACCTTAAACAATCTAGGAGTATGAAAATTCAAGAGGAATTAATTCAATGCTGACTTCTACAGAGAAAAGGAAAGTGTGAATAAGGAAATCTGCAAGCAATCTGCAATTAAGGAAAGACAAATTAGATAATAAAATTATAATTGATATATGTAGTAATTGAAACTGAAAAATACATACAACAAAGAATAAATTCTAACTAAGAAATAAGATAAACACATGATATATATTGATATACAATCACCCAGACCACTGGTGGGCCCCCCAACAGGTCGTGGCTACACTCCAACAATAAAACGTAGGCTCAAATCAACACAATTCTGTCATTAATAAAAAAACGAAATCTGGAACAAAGTTGCAGAGAATATTTGAATTACACAATAAAATTATTCTTAAAAATTATGTCTATGGTCGTGCCACTAATAGTGGTATTTATAGATAAGTTACAGCTTGAGAGGTTGACCACTAGAAGGGTTGACCTCCTCTAAAAACAAGAAACTCATTAAATGAGCCTCTAACGGCAACATCTTCTAGAAAATCCATGATCCACTCAGTGATCACTATAATCGCCCAATCTGAGGTGTGTCGAGCTCTGTAGCTGGAGGCCACGAGGGGGCTTAAAACCCAGATCATCAATTCATCCACCATAGGTCGCCAATGTACCAACCTCCATCTCCGGTGTGCTTTGAGTGATAGATCGCGTGTCAGGTGGAGTGTTAGATCGCGTACTAGATGGAGTGTTGAACGAAGTGCTAGATGAGGTATCGGATGGAGGATCGAACCTCGATTTTTCCCTGTTGCACACAAACCATGAATTAGATATTTGTAAACATCGAAATGAACTGAATTGATCTCAAAATCATTGCAAAAACATCAATTATACATACTTGATGTGAATCCATGATGAATTGATATTTAAACCTTTGAAACTCTTCAAAATGGCTAATAGGAAGCACAACATATGTAATATCGATGCAAAAATGATTTGATCATCGCAATAAAACAGTCAAAATATGAACCCAACAACTTCCTTGAAGAAATGTAAGGTTATCACTTAGAATTATGATATTGACTACCTCACTTAGGCCAATTAGAAGTAATTGACTATTTCAAATAGTATGATAAATGTGGGATCCCTACCTACTATAGCATCTCAGTAACTACAACAAATCAGGAAATACTCATTCTCTTTTAGGCAAGAACTTAGTCACTCCTTCGAATAATATGAGAGCCTTTGTGATCTGATGAAGCGATAACATCTTAGGAACTATGGAAACTCAAAAACTACGGCTATTACTACTACCACAAGTTAATTAGTTGTAAGAAGAAAAGTCACTTACCCCTAAAAATAAATAAGCATGTATCAATCTTATAACAACCTTGATGGAGAGATCATTTATGCACCCTTATATATTGAAACACTTTATTTTCATCTTTAATCCTTGAAGAAAAATCAATGCACACTAATTTTGAATTAGTGGTAATCAACTTGGGAAGTAATTGTAAATTTCAAGCTTGCTCAAGTAAGTGAGTAACTAAATTGACCTTTTCAAATACCAAGCATAAAATTAGTCTTTTCATTTTTATTTTTATTTTTCCTCGGAAAAATTCATAATTTTATACATCAAAGAAAACCAAATTACATACACAGGTGCATGAAGTACTCCCCAAAGATGGGTAAAACAGAAGATAAAAATACAACAATAATTTAGTAAAAACAACATCAAAAATATAGGCCGGAACTACACACCCAAGAAAGGACCTCAAAGTGCAGATCCATAGATCCACACTGCATGCCCAAAAGATGGACCTCAAAGCTCCAACCTGGCCTCCAAAGAGTAGTAGAAAACCCAACAATCGTTGCACCAAACACCAGATCCCAAGTCCAGAGACTCAAAACTAGTCCACCAAAGCTCCAAAGGAGGGAGCCATCGATAGGAAGAAACCCTATCAGGTTCGAGAGGAAAAGTACCTCCCACCACGACAATAACTAGAGTAAATGCCCATCCAATAGAACAAGGGTCATGCGCTAAATCGGAGCACCAACTCCAGGCCCGAACCGACACAGGAAAGGAAGGGAGCCCATGGAGGCAAAGCCACCAGCAAGGAAGTGAGTATTCCAAGCCCATATATATATTCACCGTCACTGAAAGAGGCAAGGGAAAACCGAGCAGCCCACGAGGGCATAGCCACCAGAAAATCAGAGAGAAAGAACCCCAATCAGCCAAAAGCTGTGCAAACGGAGCACCAGTCCAGACAAGAACCACCAAAGGGATGCATTGTTAGGGAGGGATGTAGAGTCAAGTGCCTGTGAGAGGGCAAGCGGCTAAGGAAACCCTAGCTGCCTCCCATATGTAAATTAGTCTTTTCATTATTAATAAAAGGGGTGAACTAACATGTTTCTTATGGGTCTAAGAATAGGAAAATGATTAGATAAATCACTTAATAGGTCACTCTTTGAAAAGGGTCTATCTAAAGTAGTCATTGAAATATATAGCAATAACGATTATACAACCTTTTTAATGGCGTTGTCTAAACATTCGACTTTTTGAACTTTTTCACCAAAATCTGATGAAACAAATCTTGGTGAAATCACCATTTTTTGTTGTTTAAATTGCATTTTTGAACGCATAAATGGATTTAACACCCTAAAAAACCCTCTGGGCACTAGAATTATACAAACTCAATCACTCAAATCTAGATTTCCAACATTTTTGGCCGGATTTCAGTAAAAAATGATCGAAAAATATGCCCATAAAAACTCCAAAAAGTTGAACGTTTAGACTACATGCTTTTTAATAGGTAAAGATGAAATTTATAGAGCCCTTTCTAATATTCAAGTATAGTCAAAAGTGAGCACCCCATTATTTATAGATCCCTCTCTCATTTCCGAGGCCATGTGCATTAATTATTATAAAAGATTGGATCTTGTTGGCATCCCTCCCTTGTAAAGGAAAAAGGTAAGTAAGCATCTCCCATGTCAAAATACAAGTAGGTATGTCAAGAACAAAGAAGTAAGAAACTTATGGTGTTATAGAGGTACGTGTGTCTTGAGGACCTCCTTAATATTTATTTACTTTACTTTCTACTCAATGGATAAGAAAAAGAGATGTGTCCTTCCACATCCAATGGGAAGATATACACAAAGAAAACATTTTCGATCTCAATTGTGTAGACACCACCCCTCCTCCTCATGAGGACTAGCCCCAAAATATCCTCTGAAGGAATCCTTAATTTCCCTCCATGCTTTATTTGGAATTTCCACTCTTCATGCCTTACAATTAATAGGTTATATAAAAAAACCAAAAGGTGATTATTTTGATTGAGAGTGACAACACCCACAATTTTACTCATAGGAGAGTGGTTGAAGAAACTTATTGTTATGTCCATGTGGTGCACAATTTTCAAATTATTATAGTTAATGAAGGTATGAGGAAATGTGGTAGTAGATGTGAAAATGTGAAACCGTTTCAAATGGGGGACTATTATCTCAAAACTCATATGTTCACTATCAAAATGGGTAGATGTGATGTAATTATTGGTACAAAATGGTTGCGCACTTTGGGTCTAGGTACCATAGATTTCAAGGAATTATACACAAGGTTCATTAAAGATATCCATATGCATACTCTCATGGGGCTTCAATATAGCTCCATTGATATTATCATCTCACCATATGGAGAACCTCTTGAAGAAAGGTCACTCGAGTATTACTTCCCAATTCAATGCCATCCAATTAATGGACAGTCCCACGTAGGAAATTCACCCTGACTTGAAATTGGTCTTGGAAAACATCAACAAGTCTTTTAAACACCCTATGATTTACCCTCCTCATGTGGTGAGCATGATCATAGTATTCCATTGATTCCAAGAAGTTAACCACTCAATGTACATCCTTATAGGAACCCTTTTTCCTAGAAGAATAAAATTGAAAATATTATTCAACAAGTAATGGAGGTAGGCATCATTCATCCCAATACCATTCTTTACTCATCACCAATGGTCGTGATATTGAATAAATAAGGTAGTTTTCGTGTGTATTGATTTTCGTGCTCTCAATAAGTTGACTATCTAAGACACATTTTCTATCCCAGTTATTGATGATCTCTTGGATGAGCTCCATGGTTAATATGAACAAAACCTTATGGAGGATGGACTCATCCTTATAGAACATGTGTTAAAGTATATTGTATTAGAGCTTAGCTCATCAAGAGGTTTCCTCCTCCAAGAGGCAAGTGAACAGTAGTGGATTCCTTCATAAAAGGATAATTGTATGGTGCTTTCCTACCTTATAAATATTTTGATAAATAAAGTATTGAGCAGTTTTCACATATTTCTTGTGATTCAATTTCAAGGGTTAAGGATCATAACAAATTGAATCATTTTAGTTGATTAATATTCCAAAGGCAATGTGATTGATGGACGAATTGGTGGAGCATTCAAATGAATATTTTTCTAGATTATTAGGGCTCTTGGCCTTCCTGGATAAATCAAATCAATATAAGGAAGATAATAAAGGGATGGACCAAAACAATTTGGAAGGGGGCGTGGGGGGTGGCTTGGTAGATTTTGGAAGCATCTTATAACACATGGAATCTATCAACACCATAGGGACTAATCTAACACTAAAAGGGTGAATAGGTTTGGAAAATTGTTACTTGTCCATATTTGAGCTACACTATCCCATAGCATGAAATGGGCATACAACACTCCTTGTTTGGAGTGTGACCCACGGCATCAAATAATATTGGTTGGTTGAAATAAATTGATTGGGATAAGGATAGATAGAGATAGAGGAATCAATATAAGGGGCAAGAGAAAGGATGGAATGATTACTATCATAAATAGAGTGCAATTCATGTTGTGACCTTGTTGTTCTTTGTAACTCAAGCTTAGTTCCAATATCCTAAACATGAATGTATTTATGAGAAAGAAGATACAATATTTCAATTTGTACAATATAGAGAGCATGAAGAGACTAAGGATGATATGTAAACTACCATGGATCTACTAGAACAATTCATCACAATAGATCTTTCAATATTTTGAAATATTTTATTATGCAATTTGTTCCCTTAGATCTCAGATTTATTATTACTAGCTTAATGCTCAAATTTATGAAATAACTAAAATCCAAAAATGAGAGAACAAGAAAATGAATGCACCATGCACACAAATGAACACAGGTTGTGACCTGGGAAACCTAATACGAGAGAAAACCCAACTAGAAGGTGAGGCCTATTCTTTGCTCTCTTTTCATCAGTTATGAAACACAAGTACAAAGACAAGGGTACTCACTATGGAGTTTTCTTTGACATTGTGGCCTAAATGGTTGCAACATAATCTTCTACCTCCTCTATTATTCTCTCAAATCCCACTCCTATATTCTTTGCTCAACTATGGAACAAGTACAATACTAAATAATGGAACCCCTTCTCTTCCTAGTGACAATATTTAACATAGTCTAATAGCCATCTAGTGTTAGGGTTATATTTTTTGCATGCCTCAACTCTCAATTAATGTTACGGTTTTGGACCTTCTAGAACATTATTGAAATTCCACATGTGACTAGCCCCACATGTGTGAGTAATGCGGGCTGATATGACATCCACTCGGTACCATGGTGATCAATAGGGTAGGTCGACTTGTAGGAGGCATAACTTCTGTGTACGAACTATGATTGAGGTGATTTTTGAATCGTTGGAAAGTTTTCATTGTGTAAAACAATGTTAAGGGGCTAAGTGCTCTGGTCACAATATTTTGACCCCAAAAAGTGTCATTTGATGCCTCAAACTAGATTTGGAAGGTTCTAAATCCCAAATCTTCAAACTGGGACTTGCAACTAAAATGAGCCCCGTAAGTCAATTGCTCCAACTTTTTCATCCAGAAAGTACCAAGACAGATGACAAATGATATAATGATCCATTCCATATTAGAGGAAAGGACCCATCCACAATGTGTAAAACCATCATGAAGCTTGTAAACATTTCATGTATTACAAAAGAAGAGTAATAACACATAATGATAATTTGTTTGGAAGTGTGTGGTTGATTCATGTCTCTCTTTTATTATAAATATCAAAGAATCAAATAAGCCACCCATAATGATCATCTAGTTTCCTAATAATAAAGAGAAACCTATGTTGATCAAAGGGAACACACTGCTTGATTTGTTGTTGATGCTTTAAAATGATAATGGAGTCTCAAGGATTCCCCTACAAAGTGATAGCTCTCTTTGTTAGTGACCTTAAAAATATTTGAAATCTGATTGTTGGACAAAACCTTGTCGAGGGTTTTGATCAAATGGTTATTAAACAAGAGTTTTGTTAAGTAATTGATTGATAAACTTCGATCTTATGCAAAGTACAGAAGGAAGCAATATTGTCCTCTTGCACCTCACGCACTTCCATTGCTTGACATGGGTGCCAACAATAGAAGTTGGTTTAGGTTTATGTTCGTTTGGACTCTTTTTTGCAACGTCAATGCTGGAAATTCCCTTCAACACTATGCCTGTGAGTCCCAATAAGATCAAAAGAACAAAGAATACAAGTCGAATAAGATAAAAAGCACAAAGAATATAAAAATCACTTTGGAATTCAATGAAATGAGTTTATTTTTCTTGATCATGCCATGAATCCTTGATATGGTGCCTCCCTTCCAAATTTGTGCAAAGGGAATGATGACAAAATTCAAAGCATGGTAGGGAAATTTGCTCAAGTTAGAGGACATGATTCTCAAGCTAGAAGATATAAGTGAGAGGAATGTATGAGCCACAACTTAGCTCTACCATCCTCATTATTCGAAGTTGTGGAAACTACAAGCTTATTGGACATGCCTTGATTCCTAAGAATTACCTTCCAAGGCATTGCCAATTTCATCATTAGAAACACTACCCTAATCATATCCATTGACACAATCACCATATTTCTAATCTAGTATATAATAATATGTTATTCCCAACCCATGCTCGTCATGGAGAATCCCAAGAGGTTGGAAAAGTATTTTAACTTCACTTTAAAAATTACCCTTTTTGCTATATAAATTTTTTATATCAAACCAAATAAATTAGACTATTTTTTATTTACTTTAATAGTAATGTTCATATACTTGTGAATCGTGGAGAATCCTAAGAGGTTGGTAAAGGTTTTTAACTTCACTTAAAAATAATCATTTTGTTGTACTGAGAAATTATATCAAACCAAAAGTCATCAATCTTTATTACTAGAATGAAAACAAATTATACTTACAATCTTTATTACTAGAAGGGTGGGTGCACAAAGATGGTTTTTTCGTCGTAACAAGAATGTGTTCTTAAATATGTGTTTCTATTTAAATATCCTTGGCCCCAAAAAATCTCCACACAAGCTACTCTATAATGGATTATAAGAGTCTGTGTCTATATTTTTAACAAAAAACAATGTGCATGTGTTAAAAATGTATGCACATTTCTTAGAGCGCACACATTAGGAATGTATGCACATTTTGATCTATAAAAACATATAAAAAAAAGATGACTCATTTTTATTCATTTTCTCACCAACTTGTGGTGATTTTTCCTCCACCAATGCGAGCGTGCTTCATCATCTAATCCCAAAATCAATGAGGAAAAGTGGGGCTTAGACATTGGCATCGTTGGCACTCGACATTTTGTAGAGAGAAGCTCTCACTTTTAGGTATATTTTATTTTAAATGTTGGAACTACAACAAGGACATAGACCTTGTAGACATTCTGAAGACTGATATCTCTGCCCAAGACTAGGAACATAGAACATAAATTTAATTCCATAAAGTATCAATGTTGGTGAAGAGAGTGGGATATTATTCCCTCATTTACATATCATAAGGTAACACAGTAATTAAATCCTTGATTGTGATGCAGTTGTGAGAAATTTTAAGGGAATGTAAACCCAACATGGGTAAAGAAAAAAGAGAAAGGTTGGAAGACATGCAGACCATCAATGTGCAAGTCCAAGAAAAGAGTAAGTACTTGAAGGAGAAGGTATAGATACTTGAATGAAGGATGGCCAATGTATAAAAGAAACTTGAGACCTATGCCAAGTTGACGTCATTTCTAAAGAATTGATTTGATGAACACCAATACTCCCTCACCACGACTAGGGTATATTGAGACAAAAGACTAGAGTGAAACTTATGCAAATGGGAGCCCCCGAGGTGTAGGGTAGTTGATGATGGAGTGTATTGTTAAGGCACTCCGTTATGTGAAATCACTGGTTTGAAACCCAAAATTAACTTATCTGTCGCGTAAGGGGCATCATGGGAACCTGGAGGTTATAGTGGTAGTGGTTGGAATCGACCTTGTGTCATGTGAGTAGAAGCCCGACTAGTTGTTGATTCCTCCAGTAATTTTTTTTTTTTTCAATTGGGAGATAAGGTCATTCATATAAATAGTTTCCATGAGGACATGCTCACTCAGATGATGGATTAACTACAATGAGAGTTGGCAAAGAAGGAAGAGGAATTAGAAAATATACAAGCAGTTATCCAAGAGACCAAGGAAGAAAAACCACCTTCCATTGCCATTGTCAAGGCCAACATCCTAACCAAGACAACTCTAGTAAGCTCACCTACCTTAGACATTTCTCAAGATTATTTTGGTGAATTTGAAAAGCATACAAGAGGCATTGGTTTGAAAATTTTAAGGCATATGGGATACAATGGACAAGGAATAGGAAAGAGAAGATAAGGCATCCTAGGCCCCATTGTAGCTTAAATGATATTCAAGCATGAAGGCCTAGGTCTTGATGGTAGAGAGAGAGAAACACCATGAACACCAAGATCACATTTCTGAAGGAAAAAGACATGGTATAATTGACCTACTCATTAGAAGAAAGAGCAACAATGAATGAGGGTGGAAACACACTACCACTCCATCCTTCTTGTGGTATATTGTAGAAGCCCAGCAATGAGGGAAGTGCAAAGACTAAACATACACTGACACTTAGAAGAAGTGGTAATAATATCACCCAAAACAAGAAGACAAAAATAAAGAGGTATGCAATAGGTTAAACATCCCTTATTTGTCACATTGCATGAAGAAAGGCCATAAATTTTCCAGCTATTGGTATGCCAAAGTATGTTTCTTTTGTGGGAAGAAAGACCATTTGGAGGCATCTTGACTGGATAAGCAAGCCACATGCGACAAGCTATATTTTTTTTCGAGGAAGAATGGAAATAAGACTTCCACGAACCAGTAACGAATTCAAAGGAACAATAAGAAAGGACTATATCCAGTAGTCCATATAGAAACACTAAGAAATTTTTCCACCACTGCAATTTGAGTGGACACTAGGAAGAAAAATGTTGGTAACTTCATCTATAGATTCACCCCATAAATTGTATAGCCAAGAGAAGGGTGTGAAGAGTGAAGAGTAAAGAGGATAAAGAGTTTCCTACATCTCTAGCCCAAGGAGCAGAAATTGTCTAGGGAGTTGCATCACACAAGAGGTCAATCTCACCAACAAAGCAAACAATTGTTTGGTGGAAGAAGGATCTCAAGCATGGGATGACATTTCATGCATTACAACCTGGTTGAAGAATGACTCAAGAACTCATGAACCTACTTACCGATGAGTAAACATTTGGACCAATTGGGTGGTAAACGAAGTCTAGATAATTCATGAGGATGTGTTGCACACAAAATATTGTCATTCAATTGACATTTCTATAGAGATGGAGTGTTGTGCAAGCACGTGAACTAGCAAAGAATTGTTCCCATGTTGGGAATCAATTCATCCTAGCAAGATAGTGCAATCCACACTTCCTCTTGCGGAATTGCATCATGATGGAATAGTTGTCGAGATCATATTGAAGAAGAAAACTGTAATTTGACTTGTCTTCATTGACTACCGAGATAGACCTTCTCCATGTCTGAGACTGCAAGAGAATTTCATGCAAAATATGGAATGAATTCTGATGAAGATTTTAGATATGAAGATTGCTCGGAGCTAAGTGGTATTGAGCAAACATCTGCATCGTGGGAACCAGCAAGCCAAAAACCAAAACCAAAGCCAAAGCCATAACTAGAGCTAGTACCAAGAGTTGCAAACCAGAGCTAGATTCAAAGTTAGAGTTATACCTAGGAGCCAAAGTTAGAGCCATGTTATAGACAAGCATGCATAACGCACATTGATCCATATTAGTTTCCTCTAAGATTTTGGAGAACAAAAATCCTGTCAATGGGGAGTGTGATATGAAATAGATGTGAACAAACGAATGGTTGTAAGAATCAATAATTGAGTGAAATTTGGCAATTAATGAGGTTATATAAAATATTAAAGAAAATGCAAATGTAAAAGTAAATGAGACAAAAGAGAGGGAAAAGGGAATTAAATAAAATAGAAAATGAAAATAGGAGAGAAAGGACTGAGGAATGGGAAATGAAAGGTCAAGCATGTTGGCCTTCCCATTACCCCAAATCTCCCTATTTCTTCTTGTATCTTCACTCTCGAAGGGTGTTTTGGGAAAGGAGGGGAGTATGCACAGAGAACCATGAGCTACATTGTAACCAGAGATTGCTGAAATGAAAAGTGAACAACCATTCAAAGTTGGTTTTCATGTTTGGGTTTCTAGGGTAAAATATTTGTGTCCATTATGTGATTGATTTTCTTTGTAGTAAGAATTATCTTATATGTGATTTATATGTTGTTCTATGTATGTTAATGGAGCTAACAAATAATTCTCAAATGTAGTTATGTTGGGTTTACATAGAATTTCATTCTCCATGAGCAATTGAAGAATGCCAACAACTTTGTAATGCCCATAGTTCATCTTACTATGGTATTTTAGATCAAAGTTTGTCATGAGATAGTCCTTGCAAATCAATAGTTGAGTTTCTAAATATGATGGAAAGGAACAATAAAATTAAAAGAACAATGAATTGAAGGAGATAATTGCAATCCCAAATCCAACCTGGAAGTTGTGTATTTCAAGTTGTTGAGGTCATACACAATAGAGTGATCCCAAGTGAGGCTAGAAATTGTGAACTTATCCCTCTTGAGAAAGTAGACATATGTATAACTCATATGCCTCTTATTATCGCATAAGTTGTAGGTTGGGAAAAGCCTAACCCAACCACAAAATCAAGTGCTATAACTATGGGACACTACACAAAATGCCACCTCGATGTAAATCCCGCACTTGGGGGTGACTAAGGTCACTCCCGGGAGGCGATCCCAGAGATCCTAGGGGAAAAGGTAAGAGAAAGGGAAGGAATATGGAAATGACCCTAGAGGTCAGAAAACCAAGTGAAAGAGGAGGGGAAGGAAGATGACTTGTAAATGAAGGAAAGTTGCCCCAAGATATAGTTCTTTGTCGGATGATTATACCTACCCGAGACACAAGGGAAAACCACTTTCAAAGAAATTTTTTAGACGGATCAGAAAGTTAATCTTTCTGTCCCTATTATGCAGTAGTTATATCAGCAACAAAAGATATCTAAATCAGCGTATAAAAGCACTAGGTTAACTAGCAATATCATCAATGAAATTAGCAATCAATTATAAACTAAGTATAGCACTTTGGGACTGAATAAAGAAAGATTTTATAAAGTAGATTTATGAAGAAATATATCAGTCTTATGGTTGTAACATTCAATGACATACAATAGAAAATTTAACCATTAACAAGTGCCCCAAAATAGCCTGAAAGATGTGCCTATTTTAGTGTGTTAGACTAACAAAGTTAGGGGGGGGATCTATGGTTAGTTTAGGAGTTACGAGTAAGTTATCAGCTAGGGTTACGCAGCCCTAATGGTTGTAGGTTAGTATTAGTAATATCCAATAAAGTAGTAGGATAAGGGGGACACCCTAAGGTAGGAAGAATCCCCAAGGCATCAAGATCACTATCCTAAAGAGACAACTCTAGAAATTGAAAAATTAACATTTACCAAGGCATCAATTTATTTCTCCAATGCAATAAGTAAATGATTAGTGCCTTTAAAAATGGGTTAATGGATTCAAGCAAAGAAAGAGCTAGAGGTGTTACCTCCTTGGGGGTGTAAATCCTCTTACTTCCCAAGGCAAGTATCTCTAGCTAGGGTTTGATCTAAGAGGGTGTATGCCCTTATACTTCTCTTAGAAAACCCTTCTTAAACCAATAACATGTAAGCATAAAATGGTGGAGACTATGGTGGGGGTGTATGCCCTTATACTTCCCACCATTCTCTAGCAAAATAACCTTGACTTGAACAATAATGATAGCACAATATAAAAATCTTACCAATTCAAGGAAAAAGCTAAGACAAACCACCATAAAAGCTAGAAAAAACCTTCCAAGGCTAGCACATCACTTCCATCAACCAAATATCCAATACTTAGCCATAAAAAAAAGCACAAGAGGAAAAGTACTCCAAGTGTAGAAAAAATTTCAGTCCAAGAGACTCTCACAAGAGGGAGAGTTATATATAAAAGAGATCTTATGATCTCTTATTTATACAAAATGTCACCAAGGTGACTTGTCCACATATTTATGGGTAAACCAAAATACTAGGGTTCAAAAACCCTAATATTTCCCCCTTAACAAAGTAATTCATTTAAAATTCACTTTTTCACATAAGAAAATCCTAATTTAGAAGGACGTCACCCCTTTAGGGGATGTTTTGGCACTAAGAGGAGGTCGTTGGTGATGGAGAAGAGTGGAGAGGCTTCCCAAAGCCATATGTCAAACTTCATGATCACTTCCTTCATGATTCCTTCAAAACGTCCTTGTGCCAATGCATGTCACCTCACCACCAAGTCCTAACCCCCTTAGGTGATGTCATGCCTCTAGATGTGGCATTTTGCCTCTCCTAGGAAAACAATTTGGCATGTGGGGGATAGGATACATCATCCAAGTCATCTTTGAGGCCTTTCAATTTTGATATTTCTCATCTGGAATATGGGCCCTTGGCATCCACCTATGGGCTTCAAGCCCCATGGAAGCCCAAGCTAGGCTCGTTCTTCCAAAATTGTCCACCAACTAAGGCCTCCAAAGACAAATAAGCACACCCTCCATGGATATCAAGTCATAACATCATGATAAGTGAATTCAATCAATAAATGAGCTACCTAAGCATGTGCATCAAAGATCACTATATCAAATAATTAATTGCTCAAATACATTATGCCACTTGTCAAACTTGAATATGGGAGGGTTGACGAAGTGTCCTATTGGGTGGATCTTTCCCTAGGTCAAGGAAAGTTTCCAAGAGATCCTTCTCTAAGCCATGTAAAGTGGGTGAGGTGGTTGGGGTCAAGACTCAATGGGCATAGGGCTCATGACATATAAGGGTCATAGTGTCTCATTCATCGGTGCCTTTGTAGAGGGTGTGTGGTACCTTTGTCCACAATGCACTTTTTCCAAGCCCATTATTTTCCATTCTTTCATTCTTTCATAATTTTAAGGAAAGGTTGAAGTCCACTTCCCTGGCGTGTTGTCCAAATAATGGCAATGTCACCCACAAACCCCTAGTAGAAATGAGAAGATTGGCTCGTGATGAGACCCCCTTTCTCTCAGCCATGCAACTGAGAGCGATTACCCTGGCTTGGTGACCAGATGATGGTAATGTCATACTGCTAGATATTCATGGATGTGATAGGTCGGCTCATGATGAGACCTCTTATCCTTCAACTAACTTGTTAAGCATTATTAATCATATTTCATTGTGGGTCCCCCTTTACTCAAAGATAAGCATTTCATTTCTTTCTTGGGTGATCCTGGGCGCGAAACATCTAGAAGGTTCATACATAGGATTTTATATTTTACCCAACATCAATCCCTTTGGGCCTTCAACCCCTTCTTCCCATAGAATGAGGGATGACCCTTTCTTCCCATACAATGAGCGACAATCGCTTCTTGGGTCAATACACCCTAAAATACCAAGAGATAAGGAAATGGGTGGGAATAGTGATGGAAAGTGGTAAGTATGGTCGAGAACGATACGATGGCTCTTCAAGGGGGTTCCTAGTAGCAAACTCATCCCCAAGGAAGACCACTTACTAGAGCACAATGTCAACCACCAAGATGAAGCAGGGAAAAAGGCGTAATGTCCAAGCATATATCATGAAATCTAGAGAAATATGAAATACAACATACTCAAATGGCTTAAATATTGAAATGATGCTTACCATAATACTGACTTGTACCTCATGGAGCAAGGCCCACTTCCTTTCTGGAAGCCATTTGTTGTGGTGGATGCCATTTGGAAATCTGCAACCATCTGTGGTGGTGAGAAAGGTCTCCATATGTGCAAAAGGATATCGTTGGTCATGTAGTCTCTTGGTACTCCATATCTGCAACCTGAGGGCCTCGAGACATAATCTCTTTAGTTATCAACAAAATGGGGATAACATCTGACTCCTGCTTGGGGGAATGTGCTTGTCGCAGAGTGCATGAGAACTGCAACATCTCCTATTAGACCTATGCCTTCAAAAAACTTAGACAAAGGAATCATAGCATCTAGGGTGGTTCTATCACCCTTCATCCATAAACATATATAAATCCAAAATAAATAAAAAATAATCTAGAAAAGATAAATTTTGACATTTGTTTTTTTTTAATGTCTAAGCTAAACATGAAATCAATATGCAAGTAGAGAAAAATAAAAATGAAATTTATCTAAACTAATATGAGAAATCAAGATGAAAATGTAAGGAATCAAAATGACTTACCTGGGGCCTTGGGGCCCTAGGGATCAGGCGATATATGATGTTAGGTGAAGTCGTACAACTAGTGTAAAAAGTTGAACATATCATTAAAGTATCTTTCCTTGTGCTTGATCATGTGAAACAACAAAGACAAGTCCATCAAAAAATTATTATGAGCATAAATAGATATATAATTGATCATGAAACAAATCTCATAGAGATGGGTGGGAGGGAGGAAATCTCGTTGGAAAGAGAAACTATCAGCATGATGATCCCGCCTGAAAGTGTAGCCACAAGATGATCAATCCATCTCTAAAGAGGGATAATATACATAGAAGATGGATCATATTCATATTCACTTAGAATATCACTTCTTCCTGAAGATTGAGAAAGGATAAGAGATCCAAATAAAACCCTATGATTTCCAGAAAAAGAGGAAACAGGGTAAGGCACAACCTTGGAGAAAAAATCCTTCGTTGGACTCAGGAAATGTTTCTTCTTTGTCTGCAAATCCTTGTCCAAAGTCTTAAAATGAAATTTCAATTGGTAGTATGGACCTCAGAGTGCTTTGGGCGGGCCACGACCTAGTGTCTTTCAAAATCTGAGTATTGTAGCTGAAAATCATCCTGAAAACGCTGCGTCAGGTCATCCTCGAATGTATGGAACAAATTTGTAACCATATCATCAGGTTGGCACATATATGGACCATCTAGATGTAAAAATAAATCCTTTGAAGAAATGATTTAAGTATTCTTTATCCGAGATGTGCCTTTAATGTCGTAGATATGATCTCTGTCAAAAATGAAACAACCCAAATCCCATCTGCATATCCCAATCTGTATGAAATCATCAATGTGATCATCAACTATATCTAGGGGTTGTTCCATGATTTAATCTGCATCATATAAGTCAATTACTTCTTCACAAAACTAGATAACTTCATCTTCTTCAAAAGGGACAGTAGATAACAATGTCTTGTTTAGGCCTTCTGCAAGAGAAACTTCATTGAGATATTTTTGGCAGTTTTCTTCATTTCCATAGTCATGTAACAAAGCAGCATCAAAGTTTTCAAAAGGATTATAACTCATCATGTTCTCTTCTTAATGTGTAGGAGAAAAAAAGTTCTGGATCTTCTCATCAAGTGGAAGGGAAGTCATCTTCATCAAACGTTTCATCTAGATCTTCAACATGATAAACTTCTTCGGGATGTGCTTGGTAATTTTCTTCACATCTTTGTCCTTCAAGCACTTCTTTATATGTTGTCTTATCATCGACTGGAAAACCTTCTCTAAAAAGAGTGTGTTTGAGCTCTTGGAAAGTCTTGCAAAATTTGAGTAGCTGGTCGATAATACCTGAGAAATTATTCAATGATCTTTGCAGAAGAAGGAATACTCTTCGAATCACATGAGTGCGCAAGCCAATATTTTTGAATTGATTCAAGTGAAGACATGAAAATTTTCATCAGCACATGTTCATGTAGCACATTTAATCTCGAAGCATACTTCATATAATTCACGACATGGATGAATGCTAGAGCTAGATCACCGTCAAATTTAGGGGATTTTTCCCTCCACTCAGTGGAGCAATGATTTGGATATCCAAGGATATTTTGAACATCCAAAGAAGGATACACGTTATGGAATTCCCATGGTAAGTCTCATGAGGCCATGGTTCCATCACTTAGGGTAAAGCCTCAATGGATTTTCCATATGAGACTAATTCTCATCAAAGGATGGAAAGGGAAAAGTAGGAAAGGTGGGTTTGTGGAAGGTGGAGTCGCCAAATCAACTTCAAGGAGAATTTATAAAGGGTGGAAAGGGAACATCCCTTGGGTGGAGTCACTAGGAAAGCTAAGGGATAGAAGATTTGGGAGGGAATCTTACCAAAGTATCGTTAGGGCATGAAGAGGATTCAAATTTCTCCCCAGAAATGGCACCAAAATGTTATCGCACAAGTTGTAGTTTGGGAAAAATAAGAACCAACCACAAAAGCAAGTGTTATAACTATGGGACACTATACCCAATGTCACCTCAATGTAGATCCCGCACTTAGGGGTGACTAAGGTCACTCTTGGGAGGCGATCCTGAAGATCCTAGGGGAAATATATAAGAGAAAGGGAAGGAAGATGGAAATGCCCCTAGAGGTCAAAAAACTAAGTGGAAGAGGAGAGGAAAGTGTTGGAGAAATTTCTATTTTCGACACACTAGTTCAGTGGGAGTTAACTGACTAGTTCTATTTTAGACTTTCTATTTTTACCATCACTATTATGCATGCATGCATTCCTAAGGAAAGCTAACTGCTTGATTGCTTTTCTTAATTATGGAATGTTGTGCCCTATATATGAGTGTATTCCACTCATTCATTGAATCATATTGATCATGATCTATGTATCAATCATCATCTCATTGGAGTAGTGTGAATATATTTTCTCATTCTTCCATATGCAATCTCTCTTCCTTTCTTGATAAGCTTTGTTTGTACTTGGTATAGCTAGATCTCCTATGCAGGTTTCCATGAAACATTGACATGGTATCAGAGCTATGCTTCTTGGAGCAAGCCAGACAAGCCAAATAATAAGGAAAATTGGAGTTTCGACGAGCTAAAG
>JZKD02S0305328.1:0-14453 GCA_000966675.3 Picea glauca | reverse complement strand
GCATACATGAGTCTCATCTACGTTATTTGATTTGTGTTTTATCTCTAACCCTAGAATAGATCAGTAGCATGCATGCATAGTCTTGTCTTGATTGCAGGGAAGCTTTTGGAAGGAGTAGCAGAAACAAGGGGATAAGAAGCTCAATGGAGGATCTACTTCAGCCGTCCGGAAAAAGGTTGGTTTATTCTTCTCTTGTATGCATGTGAAGAAAGGGGTTTCAGATTTGGGTAGAAGGTTAAAATTTAAGTCTTGAGGGTCATGATCTGCGTATAAGCTTAGATCCCTAGCTTATTAGTCCATAGGGTAGAATACCCAACAACACCTGGAAGACTTCAGCACTGTTGGGAGTGGTTGAAGGTTGAGCACAGGGAGCGTGTTCAAGAAATCTCTGGAGGAGTCAAAGTTGGAAAAGCTCAGGAGGGATAGTACCTTTGCTTCGTTCACGTAGGGTGAAGGTGGTGGAACAAAGGATTTATCAAGAGGAAGAGAATCGACGACTTGAAATCGTGAAGAAGAGTCGCGAGTTCCCGCAAACCGTCAGATCACGGAGGAGTTGCGAGGGGGTTAACTCGCAAGTGCACCAAGGATCGAGCCATCACATATCGGTGATCGGCGTTTGACAAGGCAAGTTGCATGCACGTCGAAATCGTGAGTCGTGATTCCCCGATTTAATCGGAGCCATCGATTGTGACGCGGACAGGTGGCGCGAGATCCCGTGGAATCGAGATTCAACACTTTGGTGTTTTCAAAGTCGAAAGGATCACAGGGGAATAGCGAAGTCCCGAGTTGTGAAGGGTCCCACATACAACAGTATGGAGCGCCCGCACGTGGCATCGCAAGTCGGTGCTCAGGGTTTTGAAAGGTGAGTGACTCGCTACCTTTCATACGCCGATTTCCCGATAGGGAAATCCCCAATCGGACTGAGTCGTTGACCATTGACCATCGGGGGATCGGGCCTCAGAGATTTGAATTGCACGGGAATTACACATAGGGCTCGTGATAGCGTGAACGTTGATTCCCCGAGAGGCGAAGGGGAGATTTTTGAGGAGACAGCTGTGGGTAGCAAGGACTCCCAAGAGGAGTTGGAAGAGCATTGACTCTTCGGGCCGTGGTGAAGGAGAAGGTCCTGGTGGAAGCGACCGTCCACGTGAGGGGCAGGTTGCGGTCAAGTGGTATCAGAGTGGGTGTATCTTTTCTTTCTGTAGCATAGACAGGGAAGACACCATGCCGCCAAGAAGAGAAAGGCAGTCACCTGATTGTGAAGACAGGGACGCGCGACGAAGGGGTAGACCAGCAGGTAACCCAGAGATGGAGCATCAAATACGAGACTTCAGAGTGAGGCTTGAGGAGATGGAGACTGCACAGAGACGTGGAGCTACTGCAGTAGAGTTCAGTGATTCCGAAGTGGAAGAGGAAGTTGGACACGACGCCGAAGAGGTCACGGCAGAAGACGCATCAACAGAGAGGTTGATCAGAGCCATTTCGAGGATGAGCTCGAAGACCAAAATGGACATTCCCGTCCATTAGGGCAGTCTAAACGCAGGAAAGCTACTGGATTGGATCCGAGGACTCGACACCTACTTCGATTACGACGATATCGAAGAGGACAAGAAGGTAAGTCATGCAGTAACCAAGATGAAAGGTCATGCAGCCTTGTGGTGGGATGAATTGTAGGCTGACAGGCGCAGCAAAGGCAAACAAATGATAAAGAGCTGGGACAGGATGATCGCTAAGATGAAAATGAAGTTCATCCCCAGGGACTACCAGATCACACTGTTCAGGTGCATGCAGAACCTGAGGCAGAAGTTGATGATGGTGAAGGAGTACACCGAAGAATTCTACAGGCTCAACATTCGAGCAGGTCATCGGGAGAGTGATGACGAAAAGGTGGCAAGATACCTGAATGGTCTAACGTATGACATTCAGGATGAACTAAGTATGGTTACCATCCGAACCATTGAGGATGCGTACCAGATGGCTCTAAAAGCCGAAGAGAAGATGAGCCGCAAGCAGGGACAGCGAGGGCGAGGCAGGAGCTAGCCTCGGGGCAAAGCAATTGCCCAGGATAAAACTCAGAAGCCCAAGGAGGATTGGAAAAGACCTCAGGGAAAAGCTGAAAGAGGTGGAACCTCACAGCAGAGGCAGCAAAATGTTGAGCTAAGGAGGCAGCCAGAAGATCAGCAAGGAGGATATGCTGATGTGAATATGTTTCCTCGTACCTGAGGCAGAGGACGAGGTCAAGGAGGAATTATCACATGTTTTACGTGTGGTAAAGACGGACATAAAGATGTTGACTGTCCAGAGAGGAAGATGGACGGAGGAAAAGCTCACATCACTAAGGCGTAGAGGCATGATGCTGAGAGCGAAGATGAAGACAGCGGAAGGCCGCTGGGGACGCATAAAATCCTGTTGAAGCCTGAGAAGGAGATGGAAAGCGCAGTGCAAAGGAGCAGACTGTTTAGGACAGCTTGCACAGCTAAAGACAGAAAGTGCAAAGTCATCGTGGACAGTGGAAGCACTGATAATCTCGTTTCGATCGAGATGGTGGAAAAGCTGGAGCTAGAAACAACTAAGCACCCGAGTCCATATAAAGTCTCATGGTTACATAAAGGACACCGGGTAAGTGTCACTAAACAATGCTTAGTTAAATTTAAAATTGTGAATTATCATGATGAGATTCTGTGCGATGTTATTCCCATGGACGTATGTCATATACTGTTGGGAAGACCATGGCAGTATGATAGAAATGTTGTTCATGATGGGAGGATGAACACCTATACCTTAGAGAAGGATGGAAGAGTCCATAAACTATTGCCGATAAAGGATAAAGAGGTGAAATCGAAAGTTAGCAGCACCATACTTCTTATGAGTGGGAAGGAGCTTCTCACAGAGATGGAGAAGAACGAAGATCCACAATTCTTTGTTGTCAGGAAGCCGAGGATTGTCCTGACAAGCACAAGAGTGGATGACTTGCCAGAGGAGATTCAGCAACTGCTGGGAGAGTTTGTTGACATCATCATGGATGAACTACCTCGTTCGTTGCCACCGATGCGGAGTGTGAGTCACCACATTGACCTCATACCCGGAGCAAGCTTACCAAATAAGGCAACGTACAGGTTGACACCTCAGGAGAACGAGGAGGTCAAAAGGCAGGTACAAGATCTGCTGGACAAAGGACTGGTGAGGGAGAGTCTTAGTCCATGTGTTGTTCCGACAGTACTGAGCCCGAAGAAGGATGGAGGCTGGAGAATGTGTACAGACTCCAGGGCAATAAACAAGATTACCATCAGGTACAGATTTCCACTGTCAAGAATGGACGACTTGATGGATTGCCTGAGTGGAGCAAATTATTTTTCGAAGATTGATCTCAAGAGCGGATATCATCAGATCCGGATGAGAGAGGGAGATGAATGGAAAACAACATTCAAAACAAACGAGGGTTTGTACGAATGGCTGGTCATGTCGTTTGGGTTAACAAACGCGCCGAGCACTTTTATGCGGCTGATGAACGAAGTCCAGCGGAAATTCATTGGCAAATTTGTGGTCGTATATCTGGACGATATATTGATTTTCAGCAAGACCAAGGCTGAAAATTTGAGGCATTTGGCCATGGTGATGAGGAGATTACAGCAGGAGAAGTTGCTGAGTAATTTGAAGAAGTGTTCCTTCATGCAAACAGAACACATTTATTTGGGTTTTGTGATTTCGGCGAATGAATTGAAGATGGATCCTGAGAAGGTTGAAGTAATCAGAAATTGGCCATCGCCGAGAAATGTTTTTGAGGTAAGGAGCTTTCATGGTTTAGCTAGTTTCTATAGAAAGTTCATTCGGAATTTTAGTGGAATTAGTGCTGCGATGATGGACACTGTAAAGAAGCGGCACAAGATTTTTCATTGGACAGCCGACGCTGAAAGGAGCTTCAATCTGTTGAAGTGCAAAATAACAGAGCAACCAATTCTAGTGTTGCCTGATTTTCAGAAGACCTTCCAAGTGAAGTTTGACGCTAGTGGATATGTTGTTGGAGGGGTCTTGAGTCAGGATGACAAACCTGTGGCATACTACAGCGAGAAACTAGATGATGCAAAGTTGAAATACTCCACGTATGACAAAGAATTCTATGCCATCATACAGGCACTGAAGAAGTGGAGGCATTATTTGATACCCAAAGAGTTCATTTTGTACAGTGATAATCACGCATTGCAGTTCGTAAGCCAGCAGGAGAAGCTGAATCAGAAGCATGCGAAATGGGTAGAGTACATGCAAAATTTTACGTTCGTGATCAAACACATTTCGGGGACTGCTAACAAGGTAGCTGACACCTTGAGCAGGAAATGTTTATTGCTGCAGGAGTTTCGAGTCAAAACCTTGGGTTTTGAAAATCTGAAAGATATGTATGCAGGTGATGCAGATTTTGGAGAGGCATACGAAGCAGCCAAGAACACAGTTCTCAGGGATCGAAGTCCATGGATAGATTTCCTGATCCATGATGGATTTTTGTTCAGAGGCAACCAGTTGTGCATTCCAGATTGCTCTATGAGAGAGAATTTGGTGAAGGAAAAACATAGCGGAGGCTTAGCAGGTCATTTCGGGCACGACAAGACATTCGCCAAGTTAAGCGAATCATATTACTGGCCAGGCATGCGTGCAGATGTTAAGAGGTTTGTTGACAGGTGCAGGATATGTCAACATGCAAAGGGTCGAAAGAAGAACACAGGGTTCTATCAACTATTGCCTATACCTGAGAGGCCATGGGAAGCCATCAGCATGGACTTTGTGTTGGGTTTGTTGAGAACACAACGAGGAGTTGGTTCCATTTTTGTTGTGGTGGACAGGTTCTCAAAAATGGCACATTTTATTCCATGTCATAAGACCAGCGATGCAACTCACATCGCGAATTTATTTTTCAAAGAGATTGTGCGATTGCATGGATTGCCGAGAAGCATAGTCTCAGATCGAGATACGAAGTTCATAGGTCACTTTTGGAGGACGCTATGGAAGAAGTTGGGGACTGACTTGGTGTTCAGTTCTGCATACCATCCGCAGACAGATGGACAGACCGAGGTGGTAAATAGAAGCCTAGGAGATTTATTGAGGAGCCTGGTGATAGAGCATCACAGCAGTTGGGATCAAATCTTACCACAGGTAGAGTTTGCGTACAACGATTCAGTGAATCGAGGTACAGGTAAGAACACATTTCAAATTTTGTATGGGACACAGCTAAGAGGAGTGTCTGAGCTCAGGGAGTCAGAACAGGCTGAAACAAGCAGCGCGAGAGCTGAAGAGTTCACTGAAGCAATGTAAGAACTTCACACCCAGGTGAAGCAGCGACTACAGAAGTCGAACCAAGAGTACAAGTGCAGAGCCGACCATCGTAAAAGACAACTTCAGTTTGAAGTTGTTGACATGGTTCTGGCGCACCTGAGAAAGGAAAGGTTCCTAAGGGGAACATATAACAAACTCAAGATGAAGAAGATCGGGCCATGCAAAGTCCTGAAGAAATTTGGTAAAAATGCATATGAGCTTGAGTTGCCATAGGGCATCGGGATATCTCCGATATTCAACATCTCGGATTTATACCCATACATGGATGGAGAAACAGGCACTGGAACTAAGGAACCAGTGATCCAATGGCAGAATAAGTTACCAGTTGCACAAAAACCTCAGATGGAGTGCATACTGGATAAGAGAGTAGGAAGGAAAACCAGGAGAAAGAAATATTTTGAATACCTGGTGAAATGGAAGAACCACCCAGTGGAGGATGCCAGCTGGGAAACTGAAGCAGTAATACAGAAGCATGGGCAGACTGTACAGGAGCTCATGGACAGGAGCCCATGAAATATTTTGAGCCGAGGAGTATGATGCAGGAGCATCCACACCTCATCAAGCGAGCCAGCGCATGGAGAAAAGAAAAGAATAGCTGGATAGCGCCAACATTCAAATTTTGAATACTTGGGAAATGTTGCGCCGTCATTTGAATGAAAGCATTCAAGAGAAGCGCACTTGTACATTGTAACGGACCTTGAGCAGATAAACTCTCGTCCTTAGGTAGCTGAGGCATTTAATAGATTTAATGTGAGTAGATAAATTTAATTAAGTCTAGATTAGACAGTTTTGCATTCAAGAGGGAAAATCGAATATAGGCACCCTCCTTTGTATCATTGTAATATTATCAAGCATTGAGAGCAAGAAGGGAAGGCAGAGAACTGGTGAAGAATCCCCATGTACAGATATTGAATTAATAGGAAAGCTTTGATTCAATTCCATGGCTGTGATTATTCTCTGTGTGTTGTTGATATTATGTTGTTGCTTACTTGCTTCTTGTTATGATTTCATTGTATATGTTGCATATGTAACTTCATGGTAGATTAGAAATCTGGGAGAAAGGAGAGAATAAGTATCAATTGTTTCACTGTTCGAGCCAGGAAATTCCTGCATAGAGTGCAGTCAAATTCCTCCGCATAGAGTGCGTTGAGGAGGTTCAACAGTGAAGCTCTTATTCTCGTCGACCCAGAGTTGTGTTAGGTTATTTGAACCATGCAGTTAAAGTGCAAGTCAGATTGAGGTCTCAGTAGCAAGTCTGAGAAAGGAAAGACCTGGGTTGCTGTGACTGTGAGTGCATAGGACCTGGAAGACTTCAGCACTGTTGGGAGTGGTTGAAGGTTGAGCACAGGGAGCGTGTTCAAGAAATCTCTGGAGGAGTCAGAGTTGGAAAAGCTCAGGAGGGATAGTACCTTTGCTTCGTTCACACAGGGTGAAGGTGGTGGAACAAAGGATTTATCAAGAGGAAGAGAATCGACGACTTGAAATCGTGAAGAAGAGTCGCGAGTTCCCGCAGACCGTCAGATTGCGGAGGACTTGCGAGGGGGTTAACTTGCAAGTGCACCAAGGATCGAGCCATCACATATCGGTGATCAGCGTTTGACAAGGCAAGTTGCATGCACGTCGAAATCACGAGTCACGATTCCTCGATTTAATCGGAGCCATCGATTGTGACGCGGACAGGTGGCGCAAGATCCCATGGAATCGGGATTCGGTACTTTAGCGTTTTCAAAGTCGAAAGGAGCACGGGGGAATAGCGAAGTCCCGAGTTGCGACGGGTCCCACATACAACAGTATGGAGCGCCCGCACGTGGCATCGCAAGTCGGTGCTCGGGGTTTTGAAAGGTGAGTGACTCGCTACCTTTCATACGTCGATTTCTCGATAGGGAAATCCCCGACCGGACTAAGTCGTTGACCATTGACCATCGGGGGATCGGGCCTCGGAGATTTGAATTGCACGGGAATTACACACAGGGTTTGCGATAGCGCGAACGTTGATTCCCCGAGAGGTGAAGGGGAGATCGTTGAGGAGACAGCTGTGGGTAGCAAGGACTCCCGAGAGGAGTTGGAAGAGCATTGACTCTTCGGGCCGTGGTGAAGGAGAAGGTCCTGGTGGAAGCGACCGTCCACGTGAGGGGCAGGTTGCGGTCAAGGCCCCATCAAAGTAGGCCCACGACCTTGAAGAGTCCATTTTTTCTACCTGAATGGTCTGAATTGTACATGTCCCTATGCCACAATAATATCTGGGAGAGAAGGTTTATCCTGGAAGATGGAAGAATTCCTAACCAACCAGGCTCCCCAATTGAGGATCAATAGAAGTGTCTTGAAGCTTCAATTTGAGGAATTGGAGACCCGATCACTCCAAGCTTCTTCTACTGTCAGACCCTGCCAAATGCAATCTTGACCCAATTTTTTAGAACATTCCTACCATATATATTTAACAAAAGTGCCTAAAATAAATATATGTGTCACTGTTTTCTCATCGGATTTACACAAAGAGCACCATCTCAAACCCTCCAAATTCCTCCATTTCATCCTATCACATGTGTGTAATTTATTGACAATCAAGTGGCACACAAAGATGTCAGAATTTAGGGGGAATTTTAACTTCCATAGTCCCCTCCACCACCAAGATGGATTCCTTTGTTGGATATTGTTGTGTTGGTTTTTTCACTTGGGTGAGAAAAACAACAACACTTGCATATCTAGATGAGCCTGCTAGACAAGATAGAACTTTGTGAGTGGGTTAAACAAGCCAAACACATGTATAAACAAAGAAATAAACTAAAACAACTAAGAAAAAACTATTAGAAACCATGAGAAACTTAGAACCATGAAAATCAAATAATGACCAACATAATGCTACCAATGGATTGATAGATTAATAGGCAAAACACCGTAGAGAAAAATAGGGACTTATGAGTTCCATCTTCCTCCTTGGGGGGGATTTTGAGTTCCCTAATGGAGAGCTCTTCATACAATGGAAGAAATGGAAAATGCCAAAAAACAACAATGACTATTCCCTCAAGAGGTGAGTGGAATGGCCCATTGCAATGGTGCTTGAAGGTTCCAAAGAGAAAAGAGGATTATCAAGGGAGAATTCTTGCAGCATAACAATACTATGAAGATATTGGTTTCTTAGTGCACCCATGTCTCTTATTTATAGCATTCATACATGGAAAAATGTAATTGATTCATAGTGTGAACAAGGGGCCTTTTAGAGCACCCTCTAGTCCTTTACCAACCTCCCATTTGGATTTCGCTCAAAAAAGAGTGTCAAATCATGTGGCCATGTGGCCATGCTTGGAGTGGAGAGGAGTACAGGAATGCAGATATTGATGGTGGGTATGGGAATATAGGTTGAAGGTTGAGTACTTCATAGATGTTGCTGTAGGCATAGAGGTAGCCATGGACAGAATCACTAATATCAGAAGAAGAAAATCCATTTCTTCCTTTTCGATTACAAATTCTCTCAAAGCCCGTGAGTTGGCTATTGAGAGTTGTTCACATATAAAGAAGTTGTGTGTAGAGGTCGATGACTAAGTGGGACCATATAGATGAAGCGAACGCACAGGGAAATTGTTGAATAACTTTTTTCAAATTTCTCCACGCGATATTGAATAACTTTTTTCAAAGTTATTCAACATCACTAAGTGGGACCATATAGATGAAGCGAACGCACAGGGAAGTTGTTGAATAACTTTTTTCAAAGTTAACCCACGCTGACTGGTAGTCTTTCCGTGTGAGTGTGGTATCGGTGGTCTTCCACGAAATGAGAAATATTTAAGAGTGTCTTTACAGGAAAAATTTTAATCTTTATCGGTGGTCTTCTATGACAAGGAAAAATTTAAGTCTTTATCGGTTGGTCCTCCACGAGAAGGAAAAATTTGGAAGTCTTTATCGGTGGTCCTCCACGAGAAGGAAAAATTTAAGTCTTTATCAGTTGGTCCTCCACGAGAAGGAAAATTTTGAAAGTCTTTATCGGTGGTCTTCCACGAAATGAGAAATATTTAAGAGTCTTTATCGGGTCTTCCAAGAGAAGGAAAAATTTCAATCTCTCTCGGTGGTCTTCCAGGAGAAGGAAGAATTTAAGAGCCTTTATCGGGTCCTCCAGGAGAAGGAAAAATTTAAGAGTCTTTATCGGTGGTCCTCCATGAGAAGGAAAAAAATATTGAAGTCTTATGAAAAATTTGTTTCTCTTTATAATAATATTTGAGTCCGGTGCTTGAGTCGTGGTCTTATCACACATAATTTTTTATTCCAGTAAATGAGTACTTGTGTCATGGTCTCTTACCATACAATCTTGAGTCATGGTCTCTTACCATACAATCTGAGTACTTCAATTATTTTATAGAAAATAAAGTTAAAAAAATAAGGTTAATGTATACATTTAAATATTTTTTCCTCGAAAAAAACGAGTAAATTTTATTTCATTAGGAAAGAAATGCGAAGAAAATGCGAAGAGAACCAAAAAAACAGTATCAGCAAAAAGCTTTGTCAAGATAACATTCTCCAATGTTTACAAAAATTTGATAGTCCAGAATAAAGATGACATAGTGCAATCTTATAATAGTTGAGATCTACAAAAGTAGTTTGTTGAAAACACATCACAAAGGACTGCAATGTCTCCAAGAACAAATATTGATAGCTAAAAAGAGATGTCAAAGGGGCCTTGTGGTTCAATAAATGGCTTGTGGTAGAACTCATAGTGAGTTCCATCTTTGATTTATGTGATCATCCATTGCCCAAAATCCATTTGTACGCCTACTTTAGAGAGCATATCTACCTCCAAGTTACGCTCCCTGTAGACATGCCGCAATGAGAAGGAATCAAACAAGTCCAAGATTTTGAAAACTTCATCAAGTAAAGAAAGAAACATAATGTTGTGACATTTATGTGATTTATAGGTCCAATTTATGCCTATCATTGAATCACCAAATATCTAAAGGGTTTTAACACCTTTTTCCCTCGCAAAAAGTTACAATAGTTTTAGTGACATTACGTTAGCATAATTGTTTGTACCGGTGCCCAGTCCCATTTCAAGTTTGAATAAATGACTATCATATAGATGAAGCATTGTGCCCGCTCTGCATTGTTGGTTTTTGTTTTGTGAGGCCCCATCAAAGTAGGCCCATGACCTTGAAGAGTCCATTTGTTCTTCCTGAATGGTCTGAATTGTACATGTCCCTATGCCACAATAATATTCGGGAGAGAAGGTTTATCCTAGGATATGGATGAATTCCTAACCAACCAGGCTCCCCAATTGAGGATCAACTGAAGTGAATTGAAGCTTCAATTTGAGGAATTGGAGGCCTGTCCACTCCGAGCTTCTTCTATTATCAGACCTTGCCAAGTGCAATCTTGACCCAATTTTTTAGAACATTCCTACCATATATGTTTAACAAAAGTGCATAAAATAGAGATATGTGTCACTGTTCCCTCATCGGATTTACACAAAGAGAACCATCTCAAACCCTCCAAATTCCTCCATTTCATCCTATCACATGTGTGTACTTTATTAACAATCAAGTAGCACACAAAGATGTGAGAATTTAGGGGGAATTTTAACTTCCATAGTCCCCTCCACCACCAAGATGGATTCCTTTGTTGGATATTGTTGTGTTGGTTTTGTCACTTGGGTGAGCAAAATAACAACACTTGCATGTCTAGATGACCCTGCTAGACAAGATATAAGTTTGTGAGTGGGTTAAACAAGCCAAACACATGTATAAACAAAGAAATAAACTAAAACAACTAAGAAAAAACGGTTAGAAAGCATGAGAAACTTAGAACCATGAAAATCAAACAATGACCAACATAATGCTACCAATGGATCGATAGATTAGTAAGCAAAACACCGTAGAGAAAAATAGGGACTTATGAGTCCCATATTCCTCCTTGGAAGGGATCTTGAGTTCCCTAATCAAGAGCTCTTCATACAATGGAAGAAATGGAAAATGCCAAAGAACAACAATGCCTATTCCCTCAAGAGGTGAGTGGAATGGCCCATTGCAATGGTGCTTGAAGGTTCCAAAGAGAAAAGAGGATTGTCAAGAGAGAATTCTTGCAGCATAACAATACTATGAAGATCTTGGTTTCTTAGTGCACCCATGTCTCTTATTTATAGCATTCATACATGGAAAAATGTAATTGGTTCATAGTGTGAACAAGGGGCCTTTTAGAGCACCCTCTAGTCCTTTACCAACCTCCCATTTGGATTTCGCTCAGATAAGAGTGTCAAATCATGTTGGGGTTGGTCCATAAGTGGTTGAGGGATCGACAAGATCCATAAATGTGTCGTTCATAGAAGTGCACATTTTTTCTCATGCACAGTAGCACATTTTACGCATTGTGCGCGCTGAGGGTTGTGTTGGCCCGCGCACATTGCGCATTGTGCACACACTTCCTTTGGTGAATCTACGTATTTCAATTTTTGACCCAATTGTATAGTTTTTTGACTCTTGAATTAATTTCAATGTTGTAGGTGGACTAATTATTTTTGGAATTGATGTGTTTCTTTAACCATTTGCGTGGGATGTTGTCGATGATTTTTCAGTGATAAAAGATGCCCCCTGATGTGTGAGGTTAGGAGCATACGTATAGCCGAAATACATCACTGTTTTTTGTGCTGAGAGTGCCATTGTAATGAAGAGTGAAGAGAGTAACTGTAAGAGTGATCTGTCAGAGGGAGAGGGAAAACTATAGGACCCAAACCTTTCTCTAGGGAGAAAAAAGAAAATATGTGTACAAATGAGGCAGGCATGCCCCATGCTCGTGTCATGATACCAAAATGTGAGACTATAACTGAAGATGTATGTTGATGTAGATAACTGCAGCACCCTTGATGGCGGTTGATAATGATAGATGATAGTTATGAATGGTTAACAGACTCTGAAGTGAGGCAAGGACGACTGTAAGAATTGTCGATGACTCATAGGAATTGATGGCCTAACGACTTCAGAGGTCTTCGCCTGGTATGAAAACAACTGCAATAGTTGCATAGTAAGACCCACCGTAACATGAGAGTTTGTTGAAGTCGAATGTTATCGGGGTCAATAGAATCATAGAGCAATGATGATTCTCTCTATGTTGTCTGAGAATCCTCATTGTAAAGGTAATGAGAGTCAAGATATTGTTTCCCTTCTGGAAACTGTGTTGATGTCGAGAAGAAGGGAGATGCGACACCAAGAAGTAAAGGGCTTCGTGAAATCCACTGAGATGATATCAGGTTCTGACAGGTAACATGAATGAAGTCAAGATTTGGGGAGACTCAAGACTGTCGTTGGTTGGGAAATTTTTGAAGGATGATTAGCAGCAACCATAAAAATGGATCTAGTGTCAGGGGAATGACTAGATACGGGGTTAAATTGTGCCAGAGGCTAACAAAGTGAACAAACTCAGAGATCATGGGTACATGGACATGCGATACTCGGGGGTTGTGAACAATGTTGGTATGAAAAGAGAGTGGGTGCCCCAACCAAGGGAAACATGGGTTACTTTTCCAGGAAAACGAAGGCCATCAAGGGAGACCACGAAAAAGCTAAGTAAATGTTAGAAACAAAGGCTTTTTACAATTACCAAAGAAATAAAGAATAATTTAGGTTGAGTATACAAATATAGAAACAGGTGCCCCAATGAAAGATGGCTTGGCCTGTTCAGGCGTAAGTTTGTGAAATAAAACTGGTGGAGGGTGGGGGCCCCATGGGTGGGTTTCTTTATTAGGTAAATGAATGGATGACAATCTGCAGATGGGAAAATTGATGGTGGATGAGATGGAGGGATAATGATACTGTAGAGGTGTAGTCAATAGAATGGAGATGATATGACCTAGGAGTCCAATGGGAAGGTTAGCAATATGATGAGAAGAAGTATGGGGTTCTTTCTCGGAAGTGTATAAGACTATAGAGACTCACATCCCTAGGGGGTGAAATCAACATGAGTGTCAAGTTTCCAAGGGGAACGATGAATGGGACAACTCATGTGGGGGAGAGTGCTACCGGGTGACAGTATGAAAATGTAGAAGAGGTAAAGGTATTGCAGATCTAGACATAAGGAACCTAAAGGTAAATGTTAGAGGGTATGGCTAGTAGATGCAATTGATTTTCAAAGGGAATAATTACATGCCAGTTTGAACAAATACCTGAAGGGGTTGTAATCTTGCAGAACAAGTACCTGCACATATGAAAACCAAATACCCGATGTGAACAATATCTGATGATAAAGAACATATAACAACTATTTGATAAAATTGAACATGATCATGCGTACTTGAGCATGATGTGAGAAAAGAGCTCCTCCGGGGCCAAGTGTAGATGATGAACCGGGTGTTAGGACCACATATTGCACCTTTTTGCCCATACTTTTTTCCATTATTATACCCTTCATCACTAGTATTTAGACTCATAATATCACTTCACCTGATCATTCCAAGGTATACAACGTCCTTTCTCATTATTGTATGTTTAATCTGTTTTGCATAATACTTTACATTACTTTTGAACCTAACCATTGATTAGAAGTGCATAAGTGTCCATATCTGCAGAATAGTATTCAAGACCGATGCTAAAACATAGAGCTGTCCAAATTTGTTGTTGAACTGATGCTGAACACGGAAGCTGCTACACAGCCCAAGGATGCATATGCTGAAACACGGAACTGCCACAAATTCTAAGGTCGCATATGCCGAAACACGGAGCAGTTACATAGTCCGGGGATGCAGATGCTGAAACACGAAGCTGTCACGCAGTTCAGAAGTGCAGATGCTGAGACACAGAGGAGACCACCACGATGTTGAAACACGAGCCGTGACAGTTAGCAGTCAAGGCCGACACAGTCAGGAGTGCAATTCACGTGGCTGAAACAGCCCGTGAATTGCGATACTGAAATAGCATCAGCAGCTGTAAGAAGAAGTTGTTACACCAGCCGTAACAGCAATACCTCGTTCAGCCCCTGTATTAGCATTCGGTTGCGTGAGAATAGGACACCCTATGCTGATCTAGAAAGAATATCTGATTTAGTGTAGGGGCCAGATATGCTTTGTAATGATTGTATCGATGGGATTTCTCCTTTAAATTCAAGGGAAATCACCATTCGAAAAAAAACCAAGTTTTTATGTATTGAACAACTTCAGAGAA
>JZKD02S0305317.1:0-19832 GCA_000966675.3 Picea glauca | reverse complement strand
CCACCTCTTTGACTAGCTAACCCTAACCCTAAAACAACAACAATATAGGTGACGTCATACCTATTAAAGAACTTGTTTGGGCTTAAAACGTTTTGAGATTGTCATCCATTTGATAGACCTTGAGTTGTTGATTACATTTATAATCTTGTTTGACACAATGTTCTTCTCATTGTCTTAAATTTTGACCTAGTACTAGGGCTGACGTCACCCTAATTCTGCAATAGTGACGCAACAACAATATTTATATGAGCAGATTTGCATTGTGATAATAAAAAGATTTGATTTTACACATTGAATGCCAGTATCTCTTGTGTATTTATTGAAGAAGTGACATAAAATATAAACTTGTATTGCAATCATTGACTTCGTCAATAATTACTCTCATTAATGCTCATATGTATTGAAGATAGTCATTGATATTTTGAAGTACTAACCACTGCAACACATTTTTTAGCTTTATTTGCCTTGTCTCGCAAACAGGTGCCGTTCAGTGGAAGATTCTATCCTTGACTATCATTTTGGCAGTAATCTGTGAAGGAAAAGCTTGCCTTAACCTTTGAAGCCTCAAACCTTGATCCTTCTCCTTCAGAACCCCAGATTACTAGGGACGTCTCCCTTGGGATTAGCCACCCAGAATAGAAAGAGATCCCCATCGAGGTGATAGTGGGTGGGGAAAGCTCCTGTTACGCCAGTTTGAGCCTTGACTCCAGCTATCTAAAACCTTTCCTACAAACTGTGCGATAACAGGGCTTTAATAAAAAGGGGAAAGAAGGGAATAATAAGAATTAGGAAACTAAGTAATGGAGGAAACTTAATAAAGGAAAGATGGGAACTTATGGTAAAAATCACGGTCAACATAGTAAGGAATCTGCAATTAAGAATCTGCTAATCTGAGCTAATTTAGTAACATATTTTTTTTTTAGGAAAGTATTTAAAACATGTAAGGGGATCTAGGAACACCTAGGAGTAAATTTAGAAGCGACTCTAGGTGGGTGAGGGATTTGAGACAATTAATAAATTTAAAGAAATTATTTATTGGAGAAAAGAGGGGGATGGACGACACTTGTGCGATGGAGAATATTTAGAATATTTTATTGAAACCTAATTTAAAATGTGAATTATGAAAGTTGGTGGGTCTCAAAACTCTATAAAAGAAAAGGGAGATGAGGAAGAAAGGGATCGACTGTTAGTGTAATGTTACACTGTCGGATTGTGACTTGACTGACTACTTGTGGAGAGTTGGGATTTTTCCAACTCGGTTAGGAGTGGTAGCTCGGCCTTGCGAGCCGAGCTGGGAAGCTAGACAGACCATCTGGATTGTGTGTGGCTCTTTTGCAGCTCAGGGGGCTAAGGGGGAAGCAGAGTACCCCTAGCGATTCGCTGGGAGGTACTGGTGTAGTCTCGACGGTCGGCGAGCGGGAGCGGCATGGAGTGCGGGACGTCAGTCAAAGAGGGCGAGAAGGCAATGGTATGCTCTTCATGTTGTATGGTAGAATGAGTTGTTTTATCATTTGTGTTCTAGAAATTGTTTGTATTGCTATCAATAGTATTCTGGAATTTGTCTAAAATTTCTATCATGTGTATTCCGGAAATTGTCTGTATTGCTATCATTAGTATTCTGGAATTTGTCTGAAATTGCTATCATGTGTATTCCGGAAATTGTTTGTATTGTTATCATTAGAAATTTGGAATTTGTCTGAAATTGCTATCATGTGTATTCCGAAAATGGTCTGTATTGTTATCATCTGTATTCTGGAAATTATCTGACTTTGTTATCAGGGTATGCTGGGAATTGTCGGAAATTGTTATTGTTTGTATTCTCACAATGAGAAAAATTGATCTCAGGTCTGTAATGCAACGACATTCTAGAATTGAATTAATAGAAAAGGGGTTTATACTATTCAGATCTTCTTTTATACTTGTGTCCTCGGGTTGAAAAACTTGTGCACCCACTATTTTCCAGGGTTGGGCGTTGTATTCCAACTGATCTCACACAGTCAACTGAATCCACCGTATGCCAACGAGTAGTGCACCAGACCAAGGGTTCTGCCTCATTGGCGCTTGGGTCCTTCGGTTTTGGTTGGGATGTGGGGGGGGTCTTAGCTCTCGATCGCATGATTGGTACTGCGTGAGTATCCAACGGGAAGCACCACCCTTTGCCACCCCAAAAAAAAAAATCGTGACTGTGTTGCCTTAGAAAGTGCCCATGCCCTTACTTTCAAACTGGTGTAAATGTTGCCACGGACTTTATGACGGTGTGATGATGGCTCTCCTTTTTTTTTTATAATTCCAGACTGTGTTGAATTTCCTCTACATTGGTAGTTGCGACTGTTAATAACTTTCCTCTGCGTTGTCGTTTTCTAGGCCCGGGTGCCAAGGGATCTTGTGGTTCACCTGTTGTTAACCTTTTGGTGACAGTGGGTCCTCACCCTTTAGCGATTTTCTGGTTACACGGTGATATGCACAGTCCTTTATAATCGTCCTGGATAGCGCCCTTGGCCTGCAACAACATTCACTATTGAAGAGTGGTAGCATATTTATGCTTTCCTAGTAGAAATAATCCATTTCCAATCCATTTAGGGTGTAGCCGAGCTTCTTCTTACTGAGCCTGCAAATTTTATTTTCACCTTCAGAACCCGTGTGTCCTTAGGCGCAGTACCTCTGCGTTTTAGACGTAGACCCCTTGCACTTGAGACTGAGTTCACTGTGCTGCTTAAAATGGAGCGTTGACTGTGTTTTTTTTCCTTGTGCAATGCATGGCCCCTGACGGTGGCTGGGTATCGCCTTAGCGTAGCTTGGATAGGTGGATTGTGGCACTGCAAGTTGCCCTTGATGTTTGCGTTTTCTTTCCCTTACCTGATGACGAGTTCTTTTAGCTCCATAGTTTTGACAGCCTTGCATAACGCTGGTGGGTTTGGTAATGCATTCATCACCAGAAAAAAAAAAAAAAAATTACCTTTATGCAATAAACTTATGTGCCAAATTTATTATCCAAGGGAAAATCAAAACCTAGTATTCAGTTGACAACTCAGTCTTTCATTAGCAGATTTTTGCAGTTGGATCAAAGTTCGTTTTGCCCCAATTCAAATACAAGTTTTTTTTTAACCATAACTATTATTATTTTTCACGACTCTACAATTACTTTTTCTTTATAATAGTAATGGATGCTTTTCTTTTATTAATATTATAATCAATAATGGCATGGAACTTCTCGGAAGATTTTGGATTTTTTTTATTCAAAAAAAAAAAGAACTCCATTGGCTTTACATTTACGTTAAGAATTTTACCTTTGCATTGAACTTTTACTTTTACCTTAAGATTTTACTAATGTAGTAGATTAGTGGCTAGTTGGATGAAATTAGAATTAGAGGACAGATTGAGAATTATTTTATGACATCAATAAAGGTAACAACAATTTACTTATTTAGTTAGTATTTAATAATAGCAAGCTATTTAATTCAGTTAATGTTTTAGTTAATGTTAATACAAAACAATGGAAGTTGATGTAATGGGATGGAATGGAATGGAATGAAATGTTAGTGAAATGTCAATGTAGGGTACTGGGATGTAATGGGATGTTAATGTGAGGTAATGTCATGATTAATGTAATGTTTGGTAATATCTTATGTTAATGCTAATATTCATGGGTATGTACTTTTTAATGTGGTCATCATTTAAGGTAATGATATCGCAGATTATTTATATGTTTTATGCTAGTTAGGGGTGAATGATAAAAAGTATATATATGCCTTATGTTTTACGTTAGTTAAGGGTGTATGATGAAAAGGTTTTTAATGGAAAATAAACTCTCTAAATGCAGAAGCTAGACAGGGTGTATTATGAGTTGTAGTCGTTTTAGTCATGTCTTTATTGAAAACTTACCAGTTGAAAAATTGTAGTTATGGTTTACAATGACCTGATGTATGCGTGACTACCTAAAAGACCCCGGAAATTATCTCACTTCACATGCCCTGGATTTTATTTAATGATTGATTGATCAAATAGCGCGCCTGGAAATTAAAAGGAATTGTGCCTCGAGTTGGTTACTGCTAGATAGTTTATGTATATCAGATAACTTGCCCTCTTGTAATTTAATTTGGATTGAAATGTTTAAATGTTTAGATTTTTGTTTCCGCGCCATGCACAATGTTGGATTTTGATTTCTAATTCTCGCTCGCAATTGAAGGGTTATGTTACTGTGATGTTAATGTTGGTTTCTTTGGGTTGGTCTGATGATAGTCCTTAGCTTGGTGGGATTGTTTGCCTGTGTCGGGAGGGTTATAGATACCTCCATGTTCCTCAGAAAATTCGCCAGCCCTGAGACCTTAAATGGTTAAAATCGATGGGAACCTAGGCTTGAGCGTTGATTATGTGTCTTGGAGGTCCTAACCATTGCAGGGTAGGACGGGCGGGTAGTCAGTCTTAATTATTGTCATTTGATCGTCGTTAAATGCATACTGTTACTGTGGTATGTCGTATGTCGTCTTGCTGTGTTCGTCTTGCTTGTGTCTTGTTCGTCGTCGGGTTACTAGTTTCTACCTAAGCATTCGGCCAGGAGACTATCTGACCTTCTCTCTCTCCGGAGTAGAGGACGAAGATTAAATGCCCTGCTTTCCTGTGCAGAAATAGTAAAATCTACTATTATGGATTCTTCCTTATGTCTATGGTCGTTTAATGATTGCAGTTACTTATTGTGCGCCTTAGGTCTTCTTGTTGTGATCATCGTGGTTGCATCTTGTTAGTCGTCGGGTGGCAACATAGAGTCAAGTGTGTCTATTTCCTTTCTACACGTGTGCACACACTGTTAAAAATAAATAAAAATTGCACATGCTATCAGAGTTGTTGTCGTAACGAGGAGGTTGTTACAACAATACTAAGGGATTAAACATCTAATTCAGGTGTGAATGGAGGTATAAAAATGTAAAAAGGGCACAAAAACCGTGGAGGTTCAAAAAACATTGGTCATTGTTAGTTGGAGTTGCATGTGAGTAAGAGAGAGTTGAGAGATGTGTTGAAGAGCCTGAGAAAAACCACAAGAAATGAAGTAGTTATCACTAGTAACCGAATTATAGAGATGGAACCAACAAAGGAATCAACGTCTCTACCAACAAAATATATAACATGAGTAGAAAAAAAAACACCATAGGTTGAGGAGAGTCCAAGAGCATCATTATCAGAGCTAAGGTTTACTAGGGACTACATTCCATCAAGGAAGGATGATTCCAAACCAATGAATTTGAAGAAGGATTCCAAGTACACATTGGTGATTCCCAACATCCCAGATGGGGTCATCATAAAAAATAATGGGTAAGGTTTCACAGTTTAAATATGTGGACTACGATATCACAGAAACAACAAAGTTTCCTAAACTTTCACTAAGCAAATATTTGTAACTGAAAATAGACCTGTCGATGAACCAAACTATCCCTATGTCAAAGGTATGGGCCAAAGGGTTGGAATGAGATGGCATACTAAATCTGTTTAACATTCCACACTTCGACAAGGTCCAAGAGGTGAATGCATGTGTCAATATGTCATTAACCTGTTGAATGGTGGTTACTTATGGCTAGACATGCCAATTTCTATAGACACAGATCTCATTTCCTGAATCACAGGATTATTTTCATAGGGGGAAGATCCCACCTTGTTGTTTGTAGACAAAAAGAATGATAGGAATCTATTAGAGTCCATGAGGGAGAAATTTCACACAGTCAGAGGGGTGCATGAGTTGGACATACCAAGTATCTGTGTCCCAACAATAAGAATTGTGATGCAAGGATTAAACTCGAAGTTGCTAAGAAAGTGCAAGAAAGACCAAGTTCCCACAAGAATGATAGTTTCAACTACGAAGTGTGTAGAAGGTGTATCGTTGAGATGGGAATTATTTGTACCTAATGAGTTCCTCATAAATTGCGCAAAATCATAGGACAAAGGTGTGGGATTCCACTATTCCTAGTTGTTAATTCTGATTGCATTTACATCATAGAATGAACTAGAAGACGCATACTTTCTAGGTCTAAGAGGTAATTCATGCTTGGATGCTAATTATCTGAACTTATGGTACACAACAAACAAGAGAATACATATAGAAACCAACATTGAGTTCATTGAATACAACAAAAGGATTAGGATGTGTATCTAGAATACACCATGAATTTCTCTATAGCTTGTAGAGGTGTACACACTGATTTTGTGATTTCGGGTAGACCATCATGACATATACATACAAGTAAAGAAATACCCGAGAAAGGAATAAGTATAAACAAAGTACAAATTCACATAGGATGACATCCAACTAATTATGTAGGATTGGGACCCATACTGGAAGGTTCGTATGAAGGAAACAAAGATAGAGCACCGTGGAAATGAAGAAGAATACCAAGGCAATGGTCAAGGAAATGGAAAAGGTGATGTCAGAAGGGATGTGTAGGAGACAGTAACAGAAACATAGGAAAAAAGGAAAGATAAGGGTAATGGGACAACAACATCTATCTGGAAGAAGATGGAATCCCATAAAGTACTATCTATATACACTTTGACGGACGATGATATCGACATGATCGACTACCAAGTGAGGGATTTCGTAGAAGAAGAAACTCAAAAAACGTCGCAGAAACATGAATAATTTCACCAGAGGATGCAGGAGCAATGAATGACATTGCAAGAACTCTGGGAGTAAATAAGGATAACACTAGAGAAAACACTTGGTGAAGGACCAAAAAAAAGTGTGATTGGGGAAGGAGGGGCCACTACTTATTACTTTTCAGAAATAGTAGAAGCGCACAAAGTTTTGAAGATCTCGCCAGATGAAATTGAGTTCCCCATACACAAGATGAAGGGGCAGGCATGAGTACTAAGTCACCTGGACTTAGTCATTTCAAAGATTCCCATAGGAGTATTACAAGGCTTACATACAGGTATTGTGTAAGAAATACAGTTCTACGGAGAGTCAATGTCAAAGGAGTTGGATAAGGTAACGATGGATAAGGAAGAACTATAGAAGGTTTACACAACATTTGTGCAGAAGAAGGACGAGGCTGAGAAACAAGAAGAGAGGATATTGAAGGAGAAGGATGAGGTTGAGAAATAGGTAGAGAGGATATTAAAGGAGAAGGATAAGGCCAAGCAACATGAAGAGAGGATACAACAAGCCATACGTAAACTATATAAGGATATTCTATAGGTTTCGATGGTGGTAAAAGACACACTGGAAGAACATGTGTCCAAAAGTATTGAAGCCATTCAAGACTTCTACACTAGAATTAGAGAGTTTGAAATGCACACTACACCAGGGACATCAACTAAGGAGAAGGAACAAAGAGAAAGAACAACCATAACCTCAGTGGAAAGCATTAAGAGTTTGGATGAGGAGTGTGGGAAGTTATGTGAAGAAATCACATAGATTTGGAAAAAATTGACGGAGGATCTAACGATCAAGGTTGTTGAGGAAAGATTAAGGAATGCATAGGAGAAGGCAAAAATTGCCACAACGAATATAAGCATGTTACCACCATATGAGTGCATAGAGGCAACCCTGGAGAATAGGTAGTCATACAACGAGATACAAAATCTAAGGGAAGAGCATAAGACTCTCACACAATTATTTCTACCCCTACAAGATGAAGCACTCACGGTCATAGGATAACTGGAAGCTGTGAAAGGCATGGTGAAGAAAGAAGCACAAGATAGCAAGGAGAAGCTCATGACCTTGATTGTGCATGTAGTACAGGAGATTTTGGAGAAATAAGATAAGGTAAAGAAGGAAGTCGCTACAACAAGAGAAACCTCCAAAATTTCATGGAGGCAAGGAAGGGCACGATGCAAGAGGCTTAAGTGGCTCAGGATGAGCCACAAGTGAGTGTTGTGAGCCTATTAGACATGCATTTGGAATAACTAAGTTTTGAAGAGCGCATGCAAAAGGAGAAAATGGAGTAGTTTGTGAGGTCAAAGAAGAAGTTAGAGAACACACAAAAAAAGGAAGAGAAATAGTTAGGAATGCAAATAAAACATGAAGAAGAAAAGGAAGGAAAAGAAACATGCAAGAGAAAATGAAGGAAAATAAACATGCTCGGAAAAAAGAAGGAAAATGGCTAGGGCATATTAGGATTTTTGGATAAACTATTAGGTTTATAAGCCCTAAATCTATGTATAAATATGTAATGGTTGGGGAAGAGCATGTTGCTGAGAGTAATAAATTAGGTTTCATATGAGTGAGAATCCTTAATTGAGAGGTTTTCCATAGAGAGAGAGAGAGAGACTTGCACTGCAGAGTGACTAGGAAGGTCTAGATAGTATGATATGTTATTGTGTAGGTCTAGATAGTATGAAGGTCTAGTGTGTAGGACTAGGATGGTGATTTCATGAAGAATAATATAGAAGCCAATTGTTTTGTATGTAGCCTAAGGATTGGGTGAACCATGTTAAATCACGTGTCTAAATCTATCCTTTGATATGGTTGTTCATTGATGTTTTGTTTATGCATGATTACTATAGATCTGTTTACTATATGATTGATGTGTAGTTATAATGAATAGTATAGTGGGTTACTTATGTTGCAATATATGTTATAAGGTTTTTTCACAATAGAGTTTGTTAACCAATCAAAGGATATGGAAAAATATATTGGACACAAGGTGGATAAACAGTAATGGATATGATGATATCCTTGCATCCCCTCATCTCTGTAGAAACTTGGTTCCTGCAGCCCCAATATATGCCTCGGGTGAGACTTCACTTGCATGCAGGTGATGCTAAAAGGGCCGGTATCTGAAGAGTTTTGTTGGTTGAATAAACTAAACCTAGGTTCTTATAACTGCCTACCAACACCAATACTAAAATGAATTGTGCAAATAAGAAATTTACCGACTCATTTAAAGTATATTTTGTGATAATTTTTGGTATAACACAGTAGATGGAAGAGAATTCAATTGTTCTACTATATTTACATCATCATCCTAAACAGTTACCCACCATACACAAAGCAACATAGTATGTGATATAAAGTTATGCATCTACATGAAGTTACAATGAATCATAAGAAATAGTAATTAGTATGAAAGAAACTAAGAGGAAGTACTTACACACACACACACACACACACACACTACCTAAAAAAAAAAAAAAACATACTAGGGGGCCCTCCTAGATATGTTGTTAATTAAACTCAGAAATTAAAGAGAACTTCAACACATAAGATAAATCGAAACTTCCTTATATTCAATTTAAGGTAAATAATACCATTTCCAATATATGTTCATGTTCATAACCATATTCTCACTAACTACCTATGCTTTATTTCTCATATTTTATATCTATTACAATCAAATCAAGTGTTCCTCAATACACTATGTTTTAAAAATGGATTACATGAAAAAATCCTTAGATCTCCATTACAACATTGGACATGGGTGTTCCTTGATATTATGGATCAGGTCCTTGAGATTTTGACAAGTTGAACCTCATTCCTCACTTATGGAATCGAATCCCCAATTCTATGAGTGAACTGTGGATTTCCTGAAATAACTACCTATGGATTTCCTATAATAACTTCCCATGGATTCCCTATAATAACTAGACTTGGAATTTGAATATAGTTGACCTTAGGTTGTTGAATGTCTTGGGGATGAAAATATAGATAAATCACCATCTCTTGGTATTGGTGAAGTATCTCCAAATGAAAAATCTCCCTTAGAATGAGTGGAGATATGCCAACGTGTAATTATTGTAATATCCCAAGAAACATAGTAAGTTTTCTTAGTAACTAGATTATAGGTAGTTTTTCAAAGGAAAGTATATCTTAACATTATTTACAATAAGAAAACAAGAGTTAATCTCAATTAACAACTTATTACCTTATTTACACTTGTTATTCCATCAACTAGGTAAAAGTAGGAAAAACTAGTGGTTTTCATGGTCAAAATGGAGTTGGAAAAGGAACCAAATATAATACCCAACATCATTATCAGAAGATAAAATTTATTTCTAAGGAACAACTTATTTACTATGGATTTCGACTGGTACAAGATTCCCAACTTATCCCACAGTTTCTTGGATGAGTCTTCACCTGAGAAATTCAACAACATTGAATATGAAATACCTATTTGAGTCATACTCCTTTGCCTTCATTTGATTTTCTCCCATTATTCCCTAGAAATACTTCTCATAATGGTACATGGACAAATTTCTTCCCGTTATTCTCGATGTACAAGAAGATATTCAATTTTAAACTTCAAATCTCAAAATTCAGGCGATTGAATTTTTCGATCTCCATTCTCAAGGTACTTTTCGTTCTTTAAGAACACCATTAAAGATATATGACTTTTGACTCTTAATGGAACTAGGTTTTAGCTCAAATACAAGGTTTTTAAACCAAGCTATGATACTACATGCTAGGAAATTTACACTTCCACACTAAACCTAATCGAAGAGAGGCAGAAAAATTTAATCTAAAAATAAATGACAAAGAAAAAAAACACTACAAATATATTTTACACTAGAAACCCAAATGGGGAAACCAAAATTCCTTGATCCTCTTTCTCTCTTATTGTATTATTCATTTAGAATAAAAGGCTGCATGCCTAACCTTGGTACACACCTAAGACACAATCAAAATCACACCTTATTACTTTGCACAAGAACAACTTGGTAGGCAATTCAGCTTATATCTACATGAATGACAAGCTACTTCTAAATATTAGCTTGAATATCAAATTAATATGAATACAACAAGCCTTATTTATAGGATCTACAATAGGAAAAACCCTAAATAAAAGAGCCCAAAAAATTGTTACAGATCCACACAGATCATTGGCTACAAATCTCATGAATCTCAAGATTCTATTATAGTCAACTACTAAGTCATATTACCATTCAACCTTCATTTGGCCTTCAGTCAGTTGCCACACGACTGCTTGTCAACCTCTCATTGGTTGACCTCTTCTACTTTCTATCGATTACCTCAACTTTTAATTTTCCCGATTGATCCAACTTGACCTTCAACTTTCATTGCCAATCGATCCACCTCGAATTGAATTTCATTGTAAAGAATATAACAACCCAACAAGATGCTTAATGTCCACTCTTATGACATGAGAAGCACTTGATTTTAATCAAGTCCTTCTTCTTCCCCAACTATGATGTTCCTTCATCATTGTTAACCTTCTTAATATAAACCTTTACTTTGCCTTTCCTTATCTTACTAACAAGGGCCAAGTTCTCATCACTGCTTCTCTTCTTGTTTCCTTTGGAATCCTCCCGAGTCTCTTCCTAGATGCAATCATCCCAAAGCCTCTGCCAATATGGGATTTTTTCCTAATAACATAATCCCTTGACAAATGGTTCCAAATACTTTGGAAAGCCATTCAATACCACATTAGTGAGCTCTACATCATCCATTTTATCCCATATAGCTACAAGTTGATAACATTCATGAGTGATCCTCTTGACGTATCTGGTAACATTGTGAGAACTAGACATCTACATAGATATACGTTTATCTCTTAAGACCATCTTCCTATTCATCTTAGTGCTATGTAATAATCCTTCCAGGGCATCAAACATATATTTTCCTGTTTTCTTCTCAAACAAGTGAGGATTCAGATTATCCTTCACTGAATCCAATATTACTCTCTCAGTTTTAATATCCTTCTTCTCTTGAGATTCCAAATCTTGTGGATATATTCATGGAACAAATAAATTGTCCACTATCTTCCAAAGTTCATATTCCTTCAATGCCAAAGTAACTATTTCTTTCCAAGATACGAAGATTTTGGATGCTCCATCCAATATGTCTTCAACTCTCAGACTTGATATTTCCATCCCTTAGATCATATAATTTTCCATATAAATAACCTATTTCTAAAACTACCCCTATGATGACATGTACGATCCTATACACACTTGTTACTACTAAAAACAGGGTATGTATGTGACTTTCCTTAAGGAAAACCATGCATGTATGTGACTATTCTTACTACAACCTGCATATAGCTATGTATGACTACAAACCCTATTTCTGCTTCAATATGGTTATTTCCATCAAACCCAAACCTCAATTTTATACTGTTGGTTATATATCTATTGAGATCTCCTTCCAAATATGATCGATTTTCTATCAACTTCTATGGATCTGATATCTATATTCCTCTCAAAGAAAACACTTTGATACCATGTTGAAACTCCTAATCTGACACCTATGTAACTTGATATCTAGTGATTTCCTTGTTGTAAATCAAATTATCATATCACAAAATAGAATGCACTTGATGGAATAATCAACTCAAATAAATAGTGGAAGTAATAATGGAAACCAAAATATCATACACAAGACAAAAATATTTTATTCCCATCAACTAATATTATCATTCAAATAACTTCAAATATTACAAGGATTCCCTTATTGAGAAAATGACCCATAGAGAAATACAAAAAACTATATACAACACTTGAAAACCCTAGCAACTCTTGGTATGCTATATGACCCCAAAATTTCATGTTTTTTGAGATGTACGCACCTTTCCTTAAGAAAACCCACGTATATGTGCCTATCTCCATTGAGACCTACATACACGTGCACAAATACTATATGAAAAAATTCATATGGCATGACCCTGATGTTGCGACTCCAATCTACTGAAACCCACTTGCGACTTCCCTTTTTCTCTCTTCACCCTAATCTATATTGATCTCTAGATACAATTCCTTCTCCACCTATCCAATATCTCCTTGAGAAAAAGTAATTTCATCTATTCATGTCAAATCCCCCTTCCTTATTTACCCTAGCATTTATTTTATAGTCTTGAGTTATGACCTAACCCTAATCTCCAAAGTGATTGACAACTGAGATTACTTCTCACCTCACTAGATATCGATGGATAATATTTAATTTAGTAATTCTAATAACTTTAATATTTCATTAAATAGAATGAACTAATTAATAAAATCACTTAAATTTAATAATTACTTTAATTAAAGTAATGTATCAAGGTAGAAGGATTTTGACGAATTCCACACGTTTAGACACTTAGACCTGTGTGGAAGTACATGTATGATGCTACAAACATCAACACGATGATTATACGATACCAAGTTTAATTTAATTTTTTCTCTTCATGGGAAGTGTAACATCCTGCTCTTGCACGCACTGAGAGAACTTATTTTTTGAGGACACTTGCTTGCAAGTGATCTGGATTATTATACTATTGGGAATTTGATCATGATTATGAGGCGTTATGGATTGATGACATGTTATTTTTTTGTATTGACATAGGCAAGTTCTATTGACTTAATTTTCCAGAGTGTGTAGGATTTTGGACCTCGAGGATGCAGAGGCATTGACGAAACCCCTTGGACTATGAACCAAGTCAGGGAGTGGAAAATTGGGGTTTGATTGTTGTATATATGACCTATTTTCATTAGATTAGATGTTATGATTATGGATTTTATTCTGACATGATTCGTTGATGATGTAGGCTAATGACAACTTTTCGACCAAACTCACATGTGGAGTAGAGGGGTCACACATGATAGCCAGAGATGTTGAGGGAGAGGTGTGGACAACAACCCTGCCACAACCTACTAGCACTCCCACCTTGGCTCGAATTGTAGGTTAATGATTACCTATTTCAAGAAGACCCACGATGCCGTGAAGGCCAACTGCGACAGTCACTCACGATGATTCTAAGGGGTGCACAATAAGGCAGGGGCCTTATTATTTAGAGGCCCTTAGTTTTCCATGAGATCACCTGGCGGAGTATTGAGTCCAGGGGTTTTTGATGTCTACCAAGTCAGTCAAGAGGCGAGTGGCACCCTTGGAGCACGTAGTGCATCCTGAAGGGCACGTTGCACAAGAAAAATGGAAAGAGGTGAGTGACACCCTTGGAGCATGTAGTGCGTCTTGAAGGGCACGTCGCGCAAGGGAAACATAATGAGGCAAGTGGCACCCTTGGAGCACCTAGTGCATTCTGAAGGGCATGTCATGTTGTTAAACAATAAATGAATAAACCTATATGGCCTTAGAATGAGTAATGTGATGAGAAAGATTTAAAACAATTTCCCTAATAAAATGTCACCCAGCCTAGGAAAATGAAGTCTAGGTCTAAGTGATACTTGTGATAAAAATAAAAATAAAAATTTATATATAAATAAATAAATAAATAAACAATAATGGTAATCATCATTAATCATGTGACGAGAAGGGGGTAAGCCATTCAATTAATTTATAAAAATCTTTTGGGGGATAAAATTTAAAAAAGGGGAGGAAAGGGGAAATAATTGTTTTGTTACATATGCTAATTAAAAATTTATTAATTAAAAAGGAAAAGGCGAAAAATAAATTTTATACACATGCCAATTTGAGTTTTAAATGAAAAGGGAAAGAAGGAATTTTAAAAGAATTAGGAAACTAGGAGAAAGAGGGAAACATTAAAAGAAAAGGGAAACACAAGGGAAAAGAAGAAAGACTAACTTAGTAAGGTATTTGACATTTAAGAAATTTCTAAATTAAACTCAACTAGTAAATTAGTAAGGGGGTAAGTCATTAAAATATGTAAGGGAATATGGGGACACCTAGGAGTGATTCTAGGAATGCTTTTAGGTGGGTGAGGGAAATAGGAGTAATTAATTAATTAATGAAATTAATTTATGGTGCAATGAAGGGGGTGGGTGACACATGTATGAGGAGGATTTTTATGAATTAACTTATTGAACAATAAATTAAATGGGATTTGGGAAAGTAAAGGACTTAGAAATTCTATGTAAAGGAGGGAGGAGGAGGATGATGGATTTTTTCTATTATGCGTAACGTTACACTGTAGAAATTTAGACTTGACTCACTTAGCTTGTGGGAGTTGGGATACCCATCTCGGGGAGGAGTGGTAGCTTGGCCTTGTAAGGAGAGATGGGAGCTAGTTGTTCTCTGGTTAGTTTGCGTGGCCCCTTTGCGGCTCGGGGGGATAAGGGGGAAGAAGAGTACCTCCAGCGTTGGCTGGGAGGTTTCGACGAAGTCTCATCAGTTGACAAGTGAGAGCTGCACGGAGTGCGTGAGATAACAACTAAGAGTGGATGACTCAGGCTACGATACACTTACTTGATTCTGCATGGTAGATTCTTATTATACCTCATGCTTTCAATTCTTATTTTTTAATTGGATCAAGAAAATGTTTGACTTATCATTTTAATTGATAACTTAATTTCCCCATAGCCTTAAGCTCGTTGTTGATTGATTCCCTTGGCTTTCGATCCCTGCATGTTGTGATTGTCCTTGGGTTTTGTTGATTGTGGTGAAGATTTGAGTTTTTCGTCCTCATCCCTATTTTGTTAGTCCACGCCTGAGCAGTCATCCAGTAGCTGAATCGGTCGTCACTTCGATGCAAAACAACCTATAGATTCTAATGCCTTGCTTTTTTGTGCATGGATGATGAGCAAGGGATGTGGTTGCCCAGCTGTTTACCCCTCCTTATATATGTGTTGATATCCACCTTTCCTCGGTCTCTGCATGTTATATCACCTTTGCGTCTTAATCGATCGCAACATTTGAAAACTGGGTTTAGTATTCTCTGCATTTCAACACTCTCAACCTCGATTTTTAACTCTGCGTTTTTATATGTTGAATTCATTTTCACTCTTGGGTATATCACTCTGTTCTTGTAATTCTTTTGGCCAACAATTAATTGTTCTCTACATTTTAATGTAATTCTTGGGCAAATTAACACTGCAATTTTACCCTTTTGTCTCCACATTCTTTAGATCGCAATTTCTTTAACCACTCAACTATAGAAATGTGTTTTCCTTCTGCTTATATTTTTACATCAATGGAGATTCTTACCCAGCAAAAACTGTCGTGTTAAAACTCAACTATTGATTTATTATAAAAACGAATTGCTTGGAAACAAATTTTTTGCTTCAACAATTTAATGTATTTTTAATTTAGCATGATTATACAGATTTATTAATGTTAAGAAAGTGCAGAGAACAATTGGACTACTACGAATATACTTTTTCCATTGGATTATACATAATGAATTCAATCTCAAAAGTCATGTTAGTAGACATAGATTGTGAATTGTAAATCGAGAGGTTGTTGTAATGATACTATGTTTTGTTTATCTTCGACTTTCTTCTTGAACACTTGGATGCAAGAAGCATTTTCGTTGAGTTAGTTAAGGAAGATTTTATTAGCTCTCACCAGATTAGGGATTGATTAGTTGTTAGTATTAATTAAAAGCATATAATAATTCGTGCAAGTTTTCTGCGATTTATTTCAGTCAAACAATTGATCGATGCAACACAGTAAACCATACAACCAATCACAAAATCACCCATTCCTTGTGGGGAGGCATTTCAATAGTGCAAACATTTATGATGAGGTATTATTTGAATTTGGCATGGAATAAAACGTTTATTGACTGTAACCAACTGTGGTTTTGAAGTTTGGATGATTGAGCCATATTTGGGTTAGGTTGTTCGGTGCAACCATCCTTAACCCTATTACTATAGATTTGGTTGAGGCTCATTTGCTTGTAGATTTAGATATTAAGAGAAGCCCATCCTCTGGTGATGACCCCAATCTACAATAAAGTTACAGTGGGTGTCGTGGTGTAGTTGGTTATCACGCCAGTCTAACACACGAGAGGTCTCCAGTTCATGTCTGGATAGCACCAATCCTGTGAACGATTTACCCAGACCTGGGCACGATTAACTGAGGAGCGAGGGCTAGGGTTGATCTTTTCTGTAGTTTAGTATTGTCTTTTTTTTCTCCTTCAAATTGAATGTTTATCGAGAATTATCACTTCCAAACATTAATTGCATACAACGATGTTAATGGTCAACATTGCCGAATTTATGTACGTGCCACTAAACATTTAACCAACAACATCAGAATAGCCCACCTTAATGGCATTGTCAATTCAGAGCAGTTTCTTTTTAATGTTAATATACATCTATTTATTTTTGGTATGGTTACTATAGATAGACGACATGTTGTAACTTAATTTGTTAATAAGTGTTATAATTGTAGCATTCCACATTGGTATGGTTAATGTGGTTATATAATGTTAATTGCTAATTAGATTGTAATTTTGGTATTAATTTAGAATTGCCCAATTAGATTGTGATTAATGATTAAATGAGATTGGTGAGTATTGACTAAATTGTAAAGTAAACTTTCTAAATTAAATTGTAATTAATGATTAAATGAGACTGGTGAGTTTTGACTAAATTGTAAAATAAACTTGCTAAATTAGATTGCAATTAATGTTAAATTAGATTTGTAAATATTAACTAATTTAGACTTTATTAATGGCTTGGGTTGTTGGCGAAGTTGTGTAACATCTTGCGCTTTTCTTGTTGACGTCATCCTGCATCTTGCCGACCCGTTGCTTGGGGTGTGGGTGTAGTCTTGTGTCAACTATTTCGGTCTCCTAGCACGTGGGTTGGTCTTGAGTTCATGGCCTAGATAGGTTAGGTAGCACCAGGTTCATCGCCGCATCTATCATCTGGGGACGACATGATTCCTGATGAGGGGATCATGGCATGCCCCATTGGATAATAGCGAATGAAAACTTGGCTGGAGTCACTGCCTTTATGTGAGTGTTGTTGATGATTGTAAGTTTTCTTTTGGCACATGGGTTGAACACCTTCTTGTGTTTCATTCACACGCCTTGAGGTTCTAGTCCTTGTTCGTCAAGGTCGTTGTGTTGGGAGGGGGATGTTGTACCTTATCTTTTAGACATGGTCATGTTGTGTCGGGCGAGTAGTCATTTCTCCTTGTTGTTTTACACATGTTTCGCCCAGTTGATCTTGTGACAGTGCGTGGAGTCAAAGTTGTCTGTTGTCAGTTCAGCGGGCATGGTGCCCTTTGTCAGATTTGTTGTTTAGCTATAATCATTGTTGTTGTCCCGTTTATTTTTATTTTTTAAATTTTCACCTTCTACTTCGCTTGTAGTCATAATGATCGGGTTGTTACAGGAAGGATATTTATAATTTAGCTCAAGTTTTTTATGATAGAACCCACTACTTTATGGTTGAAAGAATGGAAAAATATAGAATCTCTAGGCCTTGTATGAAATGAGGGTGAGCACTAGGAGTCTTACATAGAAAAATTAAAGCTGAGTCATGTTCATTTCAAGTATCTAGAGGATGGGTTATTATAGTCAAATAATCCATCCTTATGTCTCTACACTCTGAGACTAGGCTATAATGATATATTTTTTAATTATAGGACTGAATAAATCAAATGCTAGTGGAAGCCAATTTGGAAGATTGAGTCTAGTTTAAAAGTGAGGATATTCATGTGGTTAGTCATAATGAATAAAATCCTTAGCAATAAGTATTTTAGAACACAAATCAACATGTCCTAAGTCATTTTATAGTATGATAGGGGAGGTGGAATCCATAGGCCATCTACTTATATCATGTCCATATACAACCAAGGTATGGTATGAAAGGTATGATATGACATGGGAAATAGATGTTTTGCATTGGTATTCAATGTAATAATGCTTTAAATAGTGGGAAAAAATAAAATAAAAAGGGAAATTAAATCCTTGATTTTGATTGTATATTGGGGTATTTGTCTTGCTGAGAATGATGACATATTTGACGAAAGATTCATTCCACCTTCAATGTGCTTCTCAAAGTATAAATATAATGTACCTATGGAGGATAATACAGGGTACCTAGGTAGGCATATAAGGGTATAATGAATGTAATCTAGCCATAATAGTGGAATATTCCCTTTATGCAATTAAAATGAAATAATATAATAATAAGGGGTAGTTGGCATAAGATCCCTATGAATACTTATGAGAAATTATAAATACACATGATTATCATTGTATCAGATATGTGTTTAATTGTATTGTCTTGTAGATATCATAGATTGTGGAGTGATTCCTTTCATAAGGAGTATTTTATGGTGTTACCCTACCTAAAAGATTCTTCTCTCCATATTCTTGTGTTTTTCATGGTGAATGTTTGGATATCTTTAGTGTTTAGGGTTATTTCTAAAGTTTAATGGTGGATTCTCTCTTATATATTTGAATTTTTACTACAATAATTATATTTTATAGTTATGCGAGAATCTTTCAGGACTTCCGCTATCGAGAGTCTAGCGCGCGGAGGAAACTATCCTCCAAAGTTGCGAAGTCGTAAAAAAAGTGAGAGAATCTGGACTATTGACTATACAGGTACTCGACACTGTCGATTTGGGCCCACTATTCCGAGGAAAGGAGATTTCAGGACATCGCTTATCGGGAATCTAGAGCATGGAGGTAACTATTCACCAAAGTCGCGAAGTCATGATACGCGAAGTTGCGAAAAAAGTGAGAGAATCTGGGCCCACCGTTATGATGCGATAATATTTTGGGACTTTGGCTATTGGGAGTCTAAAGACCAGAGGAATCTATCCTCCAAAGACATGAAGTCACGACACGCGAAGTCGCGAAAAAAGTGAGAACCTAGATCGCTATCTATACAGGTATTCAACATCATTGGCTATATAGGTTTCAAGACTTCAGCTATCGGGAGTCTAGAATATGGAGGTAGCTATCCTCCAAGGTCACGAAATCGTGATACATGAAGTCTTGAGAAAAAAAAGAAAACCATGAAAAGCATTGTAATATGGTTACCAGTAGCTCCACCTTCAGCTATTATCTTTGTGTATGCTAATAGGCTGCAGGTTTTTGTATGTTTTCAGTTGGTATTAATATAAGGCTCCACCTTTATTTAATATATATATATATATATATATATATATATATATATATATATATATATATATATATATATATATATATATATATATATATATATATATATATATATATATATATATA
>JZKD02S0305306.1:0-19832 GCA_000966675.3 Picea glauca | reverse complement strand
ACGGATGACGGGATTTTGTCAATCTTCTCCGTGAGGTCCTGACCGTCGACTCGTTACATCTCACCATACTACTATCTCGGGACCTTAAGAGGGTCGTTCCTCCTCGCACAGGGTTAATAAGACTTGCGTGATCAAATCCCTGTTTTGGGTTCTTGGTGAACTTTTCTAAGGAGTAAATCTCTACAAGAGATCTATTCCGGAGCCTTCCGAGAGATGGGTGAAGGCAAACAACTTCCCGAGAACGGGCTGGAAGCCTAACTTAATTCAATCTAGGTATAAATACAGTTGCTTCATCCATGCACATCATGCGTGGTTCCCTCTGTTATGAGCATATATCTATTCATTCTCATTAAACACTGTACATACATTATTACACAGAAATCATTCATAATTTGACAGTTCTATGAACATATGTATGCAAATACTAGTCTATGAATTTCAAGATGCAATGTATATAAAACACTTATCAGAAATAACACCCGACGTGAGTGTGACTACTGAGAGGGGTGCTCATTTCCACCCAACCGTAGGTGTAGCGACTCCCAGCGGATTTACCACTAGCCACCCCCGAGCTGAGACCACGGTGCTCTGAGACTGTGTCTCTCTGTCTACCAGTGACCAGGAGCGAAGGTTGCAATCCTTCCCCTTGCTATCACTCACTCTGCGTAAAAACTGCCAGAATTTCCCTCGCATTCCCCTTTTTCAACCGCTTATGCCATACGCCTTATCCTCTCGCGAGGTTGCGTGTGGCACGATTACCCTCGCGCTGGTTAGTCATGATGGCTCTACGGATAGGCGGTTCACCTCCCCATCCCTCATCAAGCCATCCACCGACCGGCCTGCAAGGCATTTATTTCAGGGCTAGCGAGCCGCTTTTGGTTCTCCAAGCCAGTGGAGTCCAAATACAGTATTTAATTCTTGGTGTAAGTTAACACCCCTTTTCCAGGTGCCCTCCACCACCATCGTGGTCTCTTTTCTGCACATCCCCTCTAAGCAGTTCTGCAATAAATTCAAACTGTTATTTACATTCATTGACCTCTTCCTGCAGGTCCATTTACATCACATATTCATACTTATGAGTTTTTTCGTAGTCCTTGACCAGTTCAGTTATATTTACAATCTGGGAGAAACAGGGTGTTACAATCTTTCTGATCATGGATCATCAATTCTATAAGATCAACTAGAAAATAGATTTACCATTTCAAAATCATGCTTTGTTTGGTGTGTGACTCCTTGGGATCGAACTTTTCATTATTTTATGGAGTTATGGAGAACTTGAAATAAGAACCTGCCACAAATGAACTACGAAGAAGAAAAAGCCTGGAACGAAATGAAAGGTGGTTAACCAACTTCAAGGAGAAACATATTTCATCGCATTGATTTCGATAGCTACACCACCCATAGAATTTGAAGAACTTGAAGGAACATGAGTCATATATTATATTGAATGTCATCCCTACCAAGGTTGTATGTCTTTTCTCAACTTGCTCAGGTCCAAACCATTAGGACCCCTTAAGGGTTCCAACCAAGGAGCATGGAGATCCAAAAAACACATCATTTCCCCAAAAATGATTTATCCAGTTGAAGAATGCATAAGGCATTTACCTAAACCAAATTTCTAGGCATACCCCACACTAAGTCCATTGTTGAAAATGAATCATTTGTATCTTTGTACATACTTTGAATCGCATAGCACATAATAGACTTAGTTTTATTGTAATTCAACTTGATTTTGGTTTCATATATAAATGTGTGGCTTTTATGACTTATAATACTAACAAATGCCATCATCACAACTTAGAATTGATTCATGCAAGGAGAAAGAGTGAAAACCAGAAAAATAGCTTATTCCCATCATTTTGCCACCATGTATATGATACCTATATTTATTGTATAAAATTATAAGTTGGTCATGTATCCACTATTAGTAGGGTGGCATCTTGTGGTAGGAGATGCTCAAACACCAAATTATGTCATGCATTTTGAAAGGAGATCATTGACGGGTCATTCCCTGGTAAGTTCATGTGATATTAAATGTTGAACCATTGATGCACTACATAAAACATAGGATGGAACAATATCATTTAAGTGTAATGTACTATTTTTTCTTTTCAAATTATAAATTAAATAAAAAAATTATTAAAAAAAAAATCAAATAAAATTCATTTTTTTTTAAAATGAACTTAATTTTTGGGATTAGAAATGAGTATGGATCCAACAATTCCATATGAGAGACAAGATGCAAAACATAAATCTCTAACCTAGTTAGCTTTTGTGTCAGACAAATTGTCATGTTTGTTGATTTGAAAGCTATTGTTTTTGGATGAATTTATGTGAATTCATCTCATCAACTTTGGAATACACAGATTGGAGAAGTTTTCATGATATTAGGTGAATCTGCTTAAAGGATCATATGTTTCATGAAACTTATAAGAAATGTATTCTACCATTTCAAAATCAACAAAAAATTGAATGGCTACGAGAAGTTATTCCACACTCAATTCTAAGGCAAGTAATTAATACAAAGTCAAAATTTTATTAAATATTGCTAATGAAAATTTTCAATTCATTATACTTCACCACAAAAATAGATCCTCACATTTCCATCTACAACTTAGTAGTGAAGCAAAAAGTTTATACAGATCTCATAATTACTATCAATGAATGAGAAGGAGATCATTATTGTTGGCAATGCAAACAAGGTCATTAACAAAATGAAATTCATCTAGATATCAAGTCTTTGTGTTCTTCCTTTGAATCTACTCAAAGATGCCTTAGCAAAAGAGGTCAAAGACCAAGAATACCTACTAATTATGTCATCCATTAAATTCATAACAACTCTACAATGCATTGCAAACCCCAAAAATATGGTTCTACAAACTATGGTGGTACAAATAGCACAACAACACATCCTACTAAAATATCCATGACTATGAGGCTTCCCCTCCCTAGCTCAGTCATCATTCCTCCCTAGCTCAGTCATCATTCCTAGCATAAGCACCATTACATATGCCTCTATCAGGATATTAGTACGTTAAACTATCTTATACAACATAATAGTTATCGAATCCATGGGATAAAAAAATGTGTAATATAATTCAAATCACCATAACCAAGATTAGTATTGTAATGTCTTAGGTATAAAACCCAGGGACACAATGCATTTAATTGTTGGTTTTCTAATCTCGTGTTTACTAAGGACCAAATAAATACGGCATTGATAATTTCCCTCAAATACAAACAAAATGTATTGATTAGATTGGAATGATCATACTCACTGAAATAAATATACTAAAACGAAAATTGTCTTAAAAAGACATAATAATCAAATTTCCTTATAAAAAAATTATGTGCAAGAGAAAATATGAAGATAAATGATTGATCTAACTATGCATCTGCGAGCTAAAAAACAACCCCATACAAAGACAATAATACAATAATTGCGTATAAACTATAGATTAAGGATATTTTTCATATAGTAGATAAGAAAACCAAACCAATTGTTTCGAGTCAATGAACCCGTTTATAAAAATGTGTTTATTGTAGTCAATACATTTTTCTTTTGGATTAGATGTAATTTTGAAATCGATGAAAACCATGGAGTATATCCTTTTTAAAATGATAATTGTATTGTGAAATCCTACCCCAAGGGTACTTTTGGTATTGGAAAACGTCCTCATGTCTTTTCTCATCATGTTTTTTATTTTATGTTAATGCATTTTTTTTAATATCTTGATATTTGATAGTTTTCCAAATTACATTTCTATTATATTTTAGGCTTATTTCTAATATTAATGGATTTTTATCGAGGATATTAAAATGATAATGTATATTGGAAAACCAAAGATGTGATAAATTCTCCATGTGGAAGCCTCACTCTATCTACATTGAAATATGGTAAATGACATCTTTGCAACAACTGCCACTCCCTTAACAAGGTTAAGGTCAAGAACAAGTACCCATTCATATAATTTCAAAAATCTCTCTACATTTTGAAAGGATCCAAGTTTTTTATTAGGATTGACTTGAATTCTAGTTACCATAAAGATATAGTAAATTTCTCATATGTTTGGAAGATTTGTAACATCTCACTCTTGCACACACTTGAATGGACTTATTCTTTGAGTACACTTGCGTGTAAGTGATCCGGTTCATTATATATTGATTGTTTTGATTATGATTATGAGATGTTGAGGATCTGATGATGTGTTATCTTGTTATATTTATATCGATAGGTGCTATTGACTGGTTTTCTTGAGTGTGCAGGACTATGGATGTTAGAGGATGCTGATGGCATCAATGGATCTCCTTGGACTCTGGATCGAGTCAGGGAGTGGACTATTATGGTTGAATTTTTTTGATATTACAGATGTGACATTTGACTAGATATTATGATGTTGATTGTTATCGTTGACACGTTTCGTTGATGGGTGCAGGCTGACGATAGCTTGTCGACCAGACTCAAATTTGGAGTAAATGGGTCACACACGACAACCAAAGACATTAAGGGAGAGGTGTGGTAGCAACCCTGCCACAGCCTACTAGCACTCCCATCGTGGCTCGAACTGTAGGTTAACGATTACCTAGTTCGAGAGATCCACGATGTCGTGAGGGTAGACTGTGACAGTCGCTCACGATGATTCTAATGGGTGCGCAATAAGGTAGGGTCCTTATTCCTTAGAGGCCCTTAGTCTCCCACAAGGTCACCTGACGGAGTATTGACTCCATGGGTTTGACGTCTACCGAATTCAGTCAAAAGGTGAGTGGCACCCTTGGAGCACATAGTGCATCTTTAAGGGCACGTCGCACAAATAAAACAGGAATGCAAGCGAGTGGCACCCTTCGAGCACATAGTGCGTCTTGAAGGGCACGTCGTGATTTTAACTCTGGTAAGTTATTAAACTTAGTGCCTAGAAAACGATGCCTCCTTAGGACCGGGTCGGCCTTAAAATGAATGATGGTATGAGTAAAGTTTAATAACTAATTTTTCCTTAAAAACGGTCGCCAAGCCTAGTGAAATTAAAACCTAGGTTTAAGTAGAACTTGTGTACAAAAAAAAATAGTTGGACATGTAACAAGAAGGGGGTAAAGAAAATTCAAACATTAAAATTTAAAGTAAAATTTTAATGAAGGATTAAATTATTAAAAGGGTAAATGGTTGTTTATATCTAAACTTGTTAAATATGAACTTAAAAGAAAAGGGGAAACTTAAGAAAAAGGTGAATGTTTAACGTAGTAAGGAATCTAGTCTTTGGAACCTTCTAGTTGTGAACTCAACTAAGTTTTAAGAAGGCGTCGGTCATTTAAGAATTGTAAGGGAACAAAGGGACACTGAGGAGCGTTTTTAGGAATGCTTTTAGGTGGGTGAGGGAAATAGACAAATTTAAATAATTAATAAATTGATTTTTTGGTGCAACTAAGGGATCGAGCGACATGTGTACAAGGGAGGTTTATCCTAGTTAAATTTAATAAAAATAATCTAATGAGGGTTTGGGAAAGTAATCACTAAGAAAACTCTATAAAAAGGATGGCGGAGGAGGAGTATGGATCACGTCTGATATGTGTAAGGTTACGCTGCTGGAATTTTATCTTGACTTAATTTTCTTGTGGGAGTTGGGATACCCAACTCGGAAAACGAGTGGTAGCTCGACCTTGCGAGGCGAGCTGGGAGCTAGCGTTCTCAGGTATTGTGTCTGTGGCCCTTTTGTGGCTCGGGGGGGGCTCAGAGGGAAGAAGAGTACCCCTAGCGTTGGATGGGAGGTACCAGTGAGGTCTCAGTGGTTGGCAAGCATGAGCGGAACAGAGTGCGAGTGCGGGACAACAACAACGGAACCTTCGCCTTTACTCAAGATACACACATCTAAATTTTGCAATTCTATTTAGTTGAATGTATGCATGAATTTCATCTAGATGGTATTAATTTTGGGTTCCTCTCTCTTTGTTTCGTTGTTATTGTATGGCTTTATGATTCTCCCAAGAGAGACTTCATCCTTCTTCATTTTATGGTATCTATTACTTGAGGAGATGCCCTTCTGTTTAATCTATCTGTAGTCAAAATCTGGTAGCGCAACAACCCTTATCCATTCCAATTTTGCCTACATGCTTCCTCTTATTTTTGTAGCGTTGTGGTAGTTACACCTCTTAAATTATTGATTGTTATACCTGTCTAATGTGGTTTTAAATTTTCTGGTGATCTTATTTACTATAGCACAGCCTTTCAGTGCCTTTTAGTTATAATTGTGTGTAAAATTTTCTTTTCCTGAAGCTTATCATGTTGTCCACTACGATATTTTCACCCATGACTTTTCATTCTTATGGATTCGCCTCCCTCCTGGATCTTCTTGTGTACTCGCTTGCTCGCTTCCACCTGTCTTAACCCGTCGTTGCCTGAGCCTTATAATTTGGAGTGGGAATGAGGACTTCCTTTTTGTTGATTGTGTAACGTTTTCATTCCTGGAGTTTTGTCTTAATATTCTCGTGGCCAAAACAAGCACCTGACCTAATCCTTTGCTTGCTTTTTTATAATCTTTTGTTGCGATTCAATGTTGGACCGTGTAACGTTTTCATTCCTAAAGTTTTGTCTTAATATTCTCGTGTCCATAACGAGCACCAGACCCAACCCTTTGCCTGCATTTTTATAATCTTTTTAATGTGATTTAATGTTGGACTGTGTAACGTTTTCATTCCTCGAGTTATTATCTTAATTTTTCATGGCCAAAACGAGCTCAAGCCCCAAACCTTTCCACCTATGAGGTGTTGGGGACTTACCCTCTTTACCCTAATGCCCTTGATTTCGCCCCAACGATTGGGTCGTTGCCTCTCGGTTTTTCCCCACCTATAATGTGTTGGGACGATTGACCCAACATCCTACCAATTCTTGGGAGTAATTTATGGCTAATTGTGATTTATGGGTCGAATCTTACACATGTGTGTCTTGCCCCTATTAGTCATTGTTGCGTTTTAACTTATCATTAATGGCAGTGGCGGTCTCCTTTTTTTTAATGTTCTGAAATTTCTAAGTAATTAGTTGCCCTGGCTATTTTATATAACAGATTTATTGTTGTAATAATGGATGTTGAGTTGACAGTTGTGATTAAAACAATTGTCATATCCATTTTAATTTTGATATAACATCTTAATAATGATTAACAGTTTTAGTTGTTTAAATGTTGGCATCAACTTAATAGTTTCGGTTCAATTGTGATATAATCATTTATTGGATTTATTTACAATTATCTCAATTATCCCACACAATGGATTAACTGTTTTCCCTTGCATCAACATAATAGTTCACTTGGATTATTGCGATGCTTATAATAATTATTAACGCCACTGCCACGATATCACTATTAATCTTGTGCAGAGTTTTAAGTTACGTTGTATGGGTATTTTTTATAATGTATAAACCAAATTGCTAATCATTAATGCCACTACCACGATATCATTGTTAATCTGGTGCAGAGTTTTAAGTTGTGTTGTCTGGGCATTTTTAATAATGTATAAACTAGGTTGATAATTGTCAATGCCACTGCCACAATATCAATATTAATTCTTGCACAAAGTTTAAGATATGTTGTCCGGGTATTAGTAATGATGTATAACCAGGTGGATAATTAATTAGTATGATTATGATATCAGTTGATTATATTAATGGGTAAATCCTAATTGCAAATTTAAATTAAAATGTATAGGATGGGAGTAAAAACAAATTTGTTATTGTCATTCTAGATAATTAGTATTAATTAATTGAATGTTAGGATATACCAATTTTAATAAAGGGTGTTGATTCAACTGGTTGTGATCCTTATGATATTTATATAATGATGGGTTGATTTTATTAATTTATCTAAATTATTGTGAAGCAATTTTTAATGTTTTCTTGCGAAATCGTCACTAAATATTTCACATTTGCATGACATTGAGTAAGGGTGTTTGATGCTTGGCTCCCCCCCCCCCAACCCCCTTTTTCTTTTTACTCCTTGCAATTTAAGAGTTGATTTCATTGTAGGGCTTTAGAACCCAAGAAGTAAAAAATTATAGATGAGTTTACTGGAAATATAAACCCTTGATTGGAAAGTATAATGTTGCTTGAAGATGGTTAGGTGCTTTTACTTTTAGATGGTGATTGGTTACTTATGTTGTGAATTAGTCCTTATGATGATCATTTCTAATGAATTACATCCAGTCGTTGCACCAATTTAAATGTATCGATTATAGTAACCATGCATCCATGTTTGTTTTATTGTTTAGAGCGCCTTCGTTTAACGACGTCGTATAATGTATGACAGTGCAAGTTGGATTTCAGGCACGTTGGATTTTATGTTTGGTTGAAGGTTTAGAATTATTTTGTTTTCGCTTGGGTCCCTAGCGCACTTGTCGCAATGTGGCGACATGATACCTTATGATTGGATCATTGCACACATTGATCGATAAGCGCATATGAAACCTAGCTTAGGGTCATGCTCCTCCCAATGTGGATGATGTTGTTTTTGTAAGTAAGGTTGTACTTGTTTTGTAACGTTTAATGTGATTGTCTCCCGCTCGTCGGGAAGGTTCTAGCTACTTGCGTCGTTGAAGTTGTTGCGGTTGGATTGATTGAGGTTGCCTTTTTATCTTAGTAGATGTGGTCTTGTTTGTGTTGGGAGGGATGTAGACACCTCCTCATTCCTTAGAACAGTCGCCAGCCTTGAGACCTTAAATGGTCAAAATCGATGGGAACCTAGGCTTGAGCATTGCTTATGTGTCTTGGAGGTCCTAACCTTGCAGGGTAGGACGGGTGGGTAGTCGTCTTTATTTTTGTCTGATTGATTATCGTGTGTTGCATCCAATTGATTGATGTGCTAGTATGCTAGGTCATTATGTTTGTTGTTGCCTGAATTGTGTGCATTGTGTTCATCGTCGAGTTGTGATGATTGATTGTATTGTCGTTATTACTTTCCTACATAAAAGAAAAAAAATTACTCATTATGCTTGCTCGTTGTTGTAACGACGAAGATCGTTACAAGATTTCATTTTGTCGAATAAAAATTATACAAGTGGTTGGTGATGTTTTTATGATTAACCAATGCACTAGGGATATTCATGTGCTTAATGAACAATGATCTACACCAATTCATAGGTAAATTTAATGTTATTTATCTACAAAATATTGTTATCTTGGAAAGGACAAGGGATGAATACCTACAACACATCAGGATGGCGTTGAAAACCTTATGAGAGCATAACATCTTTATTAATGTGGATAAATGCAATTTCACTATGAATATGAAGCACACTCAATACCTGACTACATTTTCAATGAGGTAGGTGTGTGTGGGGACCTTAAAAATATAGAAACCATCCATGGTTACCCCACCAACTTCAATGAACTTTGAAGCATCCTTGTCTTTCTAACTTTCTGTAGGCAAATTATCTTGAACTTATCTCATGTCATACATCATCCCCCATCAAATATTTTGTGACAACACCAAAACACATACCTTCAAATAGTATCACATGCAAAAATAGTCATTTGAATCACTTATGCACATATTGTGATCCACACCATTCTTGCAACTACTTGATTTCCATTAGTGCTTTGAGATTCAAATTGGAAACATTGAGTATGTACTTGAAATTTTTGTCCTTCAACATGGACAATTAGTTACATACCACTTAGAAACATTCATAATCTGATCGTGAGCTCTATGTAATTGTACAAATTGTCTAACAATGGAGACATTACATCTTCAGTAACGAAATTATTATTCATTCTAACCACAAGCCTTTGTAATTTGTACAAACATATAACAAGTTGTATAACATGTGTCGAGTCAAATGGATGGCATGCTTGCACTTATTCCACCTAATGATCAAGTACAAGTGTTGAGAGCAAATTTATTGTATGTGTTTTTCAAGTATGAAGCCCCTTCAAGAGGTAAGTATGGACATATTAATGACATATATTTTATAGTTTTAGGACAACTTGGTACACATACACTTGTATTTAAATATATTCCTTATATCATATGCATTGTATTTCACCAACCTATGGACCCAAGAAGGCACCTTTGACTTGTAAATTGATGTGTGTTTTTGAATTTATACCTATTTTTAGTTCTTAGAAAGAAAAAAGGTAAGAGATAGAGTAATAACATAAACTTACTAAGACACACAAATATATTTTTCGCTTATTAGTGATCATCCAAAAACATTGTAAAAATTGGTTTAATGGTGATTAATAGGTAAAGAAATATGAAAAGTTGATTGTAATCCTTTTTTTAATGAAAACCTTGTGGAGAAACCTAAGGGATGCTTCCCCACATTCATGGATAACATCCCTAGAAAACTAATCAATATAGACTAGTGTGTCTCACCCAATAGGACTCTAACTAAGGACTTGTTGACATGGAAATAACCAAATCCCAACAACATTGGCAACAATCAATTAAGCTAACCCCTTGGGTTCAAAAATGTTGATTATCATCTATCTAAACACTACAAAAATAATTTAAATGATGATGGTCTCGTGGATGTTGGTTAAGCAAGAAGTCTAAACCCATTACATCAATCATTATTTAAGGATAATTTCACCAACTTTAATAACGATTAAAAAATCATTGTAAGGAGATATATACTGCCATTGTTAAAAGTGTATATAACAATGGAAAATACCCATTTTCTATAGTTTCATCATGAAAATATTGATGTTCCTTTGGTGTCTATCATTGTTTCTAGTGTGTGTCCTTTGGGAGATTGGCATAGTCAACTTCAAGTTGGTGGAAATGATGTAAATGTGCTTTATTGAACTGTCCCTACATCTTTTCCAAATTCTTCTTTTACAACATCTCCATTCATTTTATAGATTTATCTATTTATTTACTTCAAATAGCCCATATTTTTTCATGTGTTATGATGTTTCTTTGTATCACTTCATATATACTATTTTAATTTTAGGTACAATTAGATAACATATTGAATTTTTAAGTTAATTGGGTTTAGCTCAGGTGGTCGGGAGGAATAATTGTTATCCTCCCCACCCAGGTTCAATACCTGCAAGTAACATGTTGAGATGTTAAAGACTATATTGGTGTAATGGCTTTGAGTCTTATTGTTGATCGGCCTTGTTCCCTAAATATTCTAGGGCTTACCCTGGGTACCATCCTCAAAATGAGGGGAAGTACTCACGGGTTTTCCCCAAGCAATGTAACCTAGAAAAAAAAACATATTAAACTTTTAATTACCTCATTGCAATGTTCATGTTCCCAAAATAGAACTACTATTACACCTATTGAAGTAAAAAAAAAACGATAATAATAAAAAATAAAGGGACACAATCAAAGAGGATAATGGAGGCAACTACAAACTCAAGGGTGGATTGGACTAGAAAACCCAAATAGTGAATAAAACCTTCTCCAAATAAACTAGTTGATGTATTGATAAAATGGTAAAAGTTTAAAAATGAGAGCAATTCATATCTATACCAAAACAAGTAAGGACTTCTCCAAATAAACTAGTTGATTATATTGATAAAATGATAAAAATTTAAAATGGAAAACACTTCATATGTATACCAAAATAAGTAAAATTGTAACTTGAATTTTAAGTTACTATTGAAAGTGATATACCAAAACAAATAAAAGTCATAACTTAAATTTTAAGTTAATAGTAAAAATAATAAAGCCCTCAAACATACAAATTGTTCATTTAAAAACAATAATAAAATATTACTATAAAAATATAAAACAATAATATTTTACCAAATTATGAACATATCTACAAAACAACTCATGTAAATGCATAATAATAAAAATGTTGTAATAATAACTCATGTAAATAAAGTATAATGTTTAATAAAGATGTTTTGTGTAATGTTAAAAACATGCCCTTTCCTTTAGAAAATCCTTTTATGTCCAACTTAATCAAATAATAGAGATTATTGTTATAAAAAAGAGAATGTATATTTGTATATAAAGTATAATGCCTAATAATAAAAATGTTGTAATAATAACATATGTAATTAAAGTATAATGTTTAATAAAGATGTTGTAGTAATGTTAAAAACATGCCCTTTCCTTTAGAAAATCCTTTATGTCCAACTTAATCAAATAATAGAGATTATTATTATAAAAAAAAAGAATTTATATTCCCTTGTGGTATTAAGAATAATGGTTATAAGACATATCAAGCTATCTAGAATCTATAAAATTCTTGTAAAGAAACCTCCAAAATGCTTGGAAAGAGTCTCACAATAGAAACCAAACTTATAAGATCTCCAAAATCTGCATGCCTTATGTTCATGGAACTTTTAATAAAATTACAAGGTGGGTTTTTAAGAATAGGAATTCCCTTAGTTATGTTAAGAATCCCATTGATCTTACACAACAAAAGTGTAAGGTAGCTAGAGAGGTAGTGGGGGGGCCAAAGGGCTCATAGTGATAATAGTGGAGGTCATTCAATATAAGGTAGACTAGGTTCACTATATTATTAAATAAGACTCACTATGGTAGTTAGATATAATAAATGGGTAATTAGATATAATAAATGGGTAATTAAATATAATAAATGTAAGAGGACTTCTTAGAAGGTTGTACTTCTAGAAGATTCATCCTCTAGAATGTTCTTAGGGTGATGGTAACACTATATAAAGGGGTTCAAGAAATGTAATGAGACATGAAGATAAGTATTGTATTTGGAGTGGTAGCTCAATAGGAGGATGCCCCCTTGAAGAGGCAAGTGAACATGAGAGGATCCCTTCCATAATAGGATCCATTGTATGGTGTTGCCCTACCTCAAGGGTTTTGATATAATAAAGTGTGGTTTATTATATCTTGCTTAGTGGATCTATTGTATATTCAGTATTTGTAGTTATTATATTGGTAGATCTATTCAGGTTCTTAACAAAAAGGGTGCCTCCAAAATGCTTGGAAAGAATCTCACAATAAAAACCAAACTTATAAGATCTCCAAAATCTACATGCCTTATGTTCATGGAACTTCTAATAAAATTGCAAGGTTCTTAAGAATATGAATTCCCTTAGTTATGTTAAGAATCCCATTGATCCTACACAACAAAAGGGTGCTTACATGGTTTCATGGTGGTGTGGAAAAGCTTATATTGGTTAATCCAAGCATCCCGTCAAAATTAGAATCAAATATAGCATACTCTATATTAATTATAATTGGGTTCACTTTTTCACTTTGGTTTAGCACTCTAATAAGACTAAGCACCAAATATGCATGGAGGATACTAAGGTGCTCGTCAAAATAAAAAATTATTCCAAAAGAAAGTTCAAAGAAGATATTGAGATTGAGAAGTATCCTAATAATATGAACTAGGATGATGGTTGGAAAATTAATAGGAATTTCTTTCCATCATTGTGTCAATTAAATGAGTCTTAAGGTGAGTCTTAACTCCATCATTATGTCAATTAAATGAGTCTTAAGGTGAGTCTTAACTCCATCATTATATTCAGTAAATTGATAATTAATAATTAAAATGAACTTATCAACTAATAGTGATAATAATTAATTGTTTCGGCCAATATATATTTTTCCAAGGAAAAAATTTAGGCATTCTCCCGGCATTGGAGTATTGCCCAGGGAAGAAAGTTGGCCTCTCTCTAAGCCCAAAGGCAAGAATGAGGTTGTTGGTACCTTTCTAGTGCCACAACATCTCAATTAAAAGATCAAGCATGTCACTTATGGGGAATGAACTTGGGTGGGGAGGTTAATAATCATTTCTCCCAACCACCCAAGCTAGAACCAATTGACATTTGAACCAACACACACACACACACACACACATAATCATTGTATTAAAAAAATGTTGCAGTCTCACTAGTTAGTGTAATAATACAAAAATAAGGATTGTCCAATAGTCTATAAATTTGTCCAAAAGTTGCAAAATAACTATTAACAACATGATATTGTCCTTCACAAAGGATGTTCGGGATTTTATACTAATATAAAACCTAAAAAGGACACCTAAAAAAAGACTATAATTACTAAGCATAATATGACCTAGAGTTAATTAAGGAAATTCTTGTTGTTTTCTTCCACTTGCTCAACTAGAGAAGGTTGAGGGTCTTAGTCCATTTCATCCACTTTTCTAGGCATATTTAGAACAAATTCTTCCTCGTTGTTATCATATTCCTATAAACCAATGGAAATTATGTAATTTGAGGAGGTCGGCTCCGAGATAATAGTTAGATTGTCAACCTAATGATGCAGAACATGACATTCAACCTCTAAATTTTCACTTTGTCTCTTTTGTTGAAGTAAGGTTTCCATAATTCCCACCTCACTACTATGGTTCTCCTCTCGTGCATGAATTTTCCCTATTGCAATGAAAATAGAGGTCTTGTTGTCTACAATAAGTGCCTCCTTCCTTTGAACAACACATCAAATATAAGGAAGTTCACAGAGGGGGCATCACCCTATATGATTATGGCTTTCCATACCATCCAGAATCCAGTGAAATCTATCCTAAATCCTCCAATTATAATTCTCTTTTATGTTATCCACTACCAACTCTCTAGTGCTAAACTGCACTACCAAATAAACAAAGAGACTAGGTGGAGAAACGAAATTATCAAATCTACTCACATTTCTCACTAGCCAAACTCTAAAACCTTTCCAAAAAAATTATAAATACAGACTAGAGGATACTTTTAACATTACCACGTCCAAATGAAATCCCACAAACAACAAAAAACATGAAAATATGAAATTTACAGAGGTACTCACCTTTCCCATTAAGAAAACACTGGAACCCTTCCAAAAAATCGTTGAGCACAAACTATAGCACACCTCCAAGATTACCACCTCGACATTGGAAACAACATGAGGGTGTCCATCACATTGTGGATAGCCTCTCAAAGTTTGAACACCTAGACCCATAATGGACCCCATAACCCCACCTTCACATAGGGTCGTAAGAAAACAGGATTGAAAGAGCTTATTTGTCATAATGGACAAAGTGTGTGATCGTACAGGAGATGAAATTCCCATTGAACTCTATCCTTTCCTCTTTGATTTCATGTATTAGTTGCCTTTGTTGTATGATAGAATGTTAAAATTTGTATTGAATAAATAAGTTAGGGGATTGGGAAGAAGGATACCCTTCCTTTTACCTTCGAGATTTTGCAATCCAAGCGTGAGACTTCATTATCCAAATGATGTACCTAGTGATTCATTTCCCTTAAAACATGGGAAACTCTATGTATTCAAAGCAACTAGCCTCTTTTTGAATTCACGGAGAGAGTCGTGCTAAATAGTTATTTGACAAGGAAGAATTGTGAACTAGTTTGATTATTATTGTTGAGTCTCCAATGACAATTAACTCTCTTATTCACCTTGAATAAAAAATCTTTAACCCTTGATATATAGATAATGCATCTTCCTAGTTATTAATTGCTTCGCCCAATCCTCATTCAAAGCTTACTTCTTGAATTCCCTCTGGATTGAAAATGATCCCTGTTTCACCTACCACCCCTTATTTTAGCCAACATTATAAATCATAATTAAAACATTTTAATAGTATATTCTTATAATTTATATTTGAATTCTATAAATCATTTCTAACCACAGACTACATTGAATTGATCAAATTTCAAATTAAAAATGAATGTGCCCTATCCAAAAAAATTCCAAGAACACTTCCGGAATAACCCAAATGATGTAGTTTTACTCCAATATAAGCTCAAAGAATGTCAAATAATAACTAAAAAGATGCAAAATATACCTATAGATCTATAGGAAGCATCCCAAATTAGATTGTCTCAACTTGCATTTAATCATATGCATTGATTTTTAAAATATGGTTCCATGGATGCACTTTATGATTAAGTCACTATTACAATAATAATTAAAAAATAAACAAGTTTTGAAAAAAAAAACACTTTCTTCCAAAAAGTGCATGTTTACTAGTCACAATAAAGGCATTATTATGTCTAAATAATGAAAAAAGGGAGGTTCTTTTTAGTTGATGGCTACTTAAGAGGGGCTGCCCTATGACATTTGCGCATTTTGGTTTTTCTACAAAAATGCTTCTCCATTACAAGTGGACTCCTCTTTTCTTTGGCTTTTTCTCTCCCTTTTATTTTTCTTTCAAGACAATGGTTGAATGGGTATCTTACAAACTTTTCTATTTCTTAAAAAAATCTTTTAACTCCTAATTGGTTTCTTCTTAAAAAGATCCTTCCATTTGATTTTACTTTGTGATGTTTCTTTTGTGATGGATCTCCAAATTAATTTCAAAAATACTTTTTTATGTACAAATTTAAATTTCCCTCAATTCTCTATTTGTGTAACCACCTCATTCCTAACCTCTTTTTTAAACAAGAGACATGAATGAAATTGTGAAGTTTTTTCTTACTTTCAAAAATATTTTTATGTACAAATTTAGATTTCCTTCAATTCTCTATTTGTGTACCTACCTCATTCCTAACCTCTTTTTTAAACAAGAGACATGAATGACATTGTGAAGTCTTTTCTTGTTGGGAATGCCCAATGCATAAACAACTTCCCCCACTTTTTCTTGTAGTTTATATGAACTTTAACTTGGGTTGAAGTTTGTTTTTATTATTTTTATAGAGTTGTATATTTATAGGGATGAAATCAACATAAACCATATTTCCAATCTCAAAGTGTTTTTTTTAGATGTTGATAAGCCTACAATCTCACCTTATTTGTTTTCATAGAGAAATTGTTATTTAGGATGATTAATATGTTCTACATTTCTTATAGTGTGTCAGTTATAATGAGAACTTGAGCAATTTAAATGAGACAATACAATCTCACCTTATTTGTTTTCATGGAGAAATTGTCATTTAGGATGATTAATATGTTCTACATTTCTTATAGTGTGTCAGTGATAACGAGAACTTGAACAATTTAAATGAGACAACTCTTAGATGATGGGGTTCATAGCCATATAATTCTTTAAAGGGGGGCATGGGGTAATATTATACCAATATTTTGCAAGATATAGCTGCATCATCCATTTACTTTTCTTACCCCATATTTATATTCAAAGATATCCCTCCAAGAACTTATTAATGATGTCTATTTCCTTTTATTTCCTTTGTTTTTGAGGGTCATAAGATATTCCATATCGAAAGTGGCCCTACTATTTTAAAACGTTATTTTAAAAATGATTTAAATACTTAAAATTAATGGTAGTGATGATGCAAAAAGGATGTCCATGGAGCTTATATACATCCTTAAATAATAAACTGAAAAACTCATATGCTATAAACTTGTAGTCACAAAGATGAAATGATCAAACTTTATGTTAGTTAAGTCACAAGGAAAATGAGATATTTATTACTTCTATAAGAAACATATAGCCATGATAGCAACACCTTAACCATGTTGATTGCATGTTTAAATGAAATTTGGTTATAAGAAACATGAGGTTCCACTTTCACCTCCATTATTTGACACATTACATCCTCACATTTTTTTTTTCAAGGAAATCCTCACGTAAAACCCTCTGAGTACTTCTCCATGATCCATGAATGGTAAACAGGGTAAACCATCAGCCCTGATTACAAAACCTCACCTTGAGGGGATCAAAAGAGTCAAACCTGTGACCTCCCCAACTAATCAATAAGAGAGAGATCTCACATCTAGCTCAAGACTGCTTGACCTAACTCTCAAGATTAACACATTACATCTTCACATTAACATAGATTGTTTTACATTTGTAAATGTTCAGATTGATAAAGCTTAACATCATTGGCATTGGCAAGATAAGATGTATCTCTCATTTGTGTAGATCTTTAACCATTCCACACCACTTGATTCGCCATTCTCATTTAACAATGAGTTATTGAGAAGTAATCACCTTGAAAAACACTCATATTAACCAACCTGCCCTCTATGCATGCAATAAACAACACTCTGTAAACCGTAAACAGAATATGAATATCAAGTACTGTTGAGACGCATCCAAGAAATTAATTATTATCTCAGTTGGTTAGAGCGTCGTTCAAATAAATTAAAGATATCAAGTTTGAGACGCATTTCAAAAATTGGCCTATTAGCTCAGTTGGTTTGACCGGCGTGCTATTAACCCGAAGGTCGCAGGTTCGAGACCTGCATTGACCAATTATATCAATTAATACGATCAATTTTAACGCGAAGGTCGCATGTTCGAGACCTGCACAGGCCAATTATAGTAATTGCGAAAATAAAGCGACCGGTTTTAGGAATATAATTGGGTTACTGGTTTTGCCCATTTATTTTTCGGAAAAAAAAAATCAATAAATAAAATTAATCTGTGTTCTGTTTAACACATATATCACGAATTGCTTGATGACATGTAGGTGCCGTGGTGTAGTTGGTTATCACGTCAGTCTAACACACTGAAGGTCTCCAGTTCAAGTCTGGGCGGCGCCAATTTTCTTTTCATGTGCGTGATTCTTGATCTCTTTATCTCCGAGAGATTTCGACTGACCTTGATGTGCAAGTGTTATTTAGTATCTTCAACCTCGGATGGTTTTTGTAAAGATCTTTTATGTATGTAAAAGAAAAGACTCTTTAATGTCTATAAATAAAAATGTCAATTATTTTATTAAAAAAGAGCCGATAAAGGCCAAATATATATGAAATTGGATGATTATGACATTTATTAAAAATGAATTATGTACGCATTACATTAAGTTTGAAAAAATTCAATGTGTTTCTGTTGATGAAATCCAAAAGATTAAAAAATTAAAAAAACTATTTACAAAAGAAAATAAAAATTAAATGATATATATAGTAATCTTCTTACTTATCATATTTCAAAGTTAGTTAGTAATCTCTCCATGCCTTTTAATAATTTGAATGTATTTTAATAATTTAAAAAAAACAAGATTTGAAAACAAAATTTTCTTGATTAATTTTATAAAAGTAATCAATATTTACATTTATTGCTTTAAGAAATTGAAAGTTGTATGCATTAAAAGAATGAGCTTCAAAATAAGATACAATATGAATATATAAATGTTATAAGACATGGGAGGACTTAATATTAATATATAAATGTTATAAGACCTGGGAGGACTCAATAAAGAAAATAGAATTGACCGCATACTCTATTTAATTATTTGATCTTAACTGTTAAATTGATTTGTAAATGTTAATCATCTTTTATTCAAAATTTATCAATTTTCATTTAAAAATATCATAATAATTTTAATTATAAAGAGGACTCCAAGGTTAACCAATCACCAAGATTAACCAATCACGACAACCCAATATGTATTGGCTCCTCTCTCTTTATAATTCTTATTCTATTTATTCCGTCCCTTTCTTTGACTTTTCCTTTTACTATCTTGACCTTCTTTGTAAGTTCAAATAAAAAAATTCTCCCTTTTAAACTCCCCCATTTTTTTCCACGAAAAAATTTCACTTTATATTCATAATGAGATATAAAAAGATCCATACATAGTGCTTACATCAAAAAACGTAAGTGCCACCTCCATATCTTGGAAATGTTCAATTGTTTAGTCAACAAACATTTTGTCCATCACAGATGTCCCTCACAGCTGTCTAACAATTGACAATCCATCGGTATACCATAATACCGATCAGAAACATAAAAAATAGTTTTATAAAAACAGAGTAAACATCCCAAAAAACCAAAAAAGATGTTCATCAAGACAACTAGAAAAAACTAGTAGATATCTAAGAACATATGTGGCCCTTCATGTTCTCCCACACATTGAAAATATTCAATTTTTCCGAGCTGTTTGTCTAGGGCCAGCTTTGAAAGTCTGTCTGCCTCATAATTGTCTTCACGAAATACATGTTGGAAAGTGATATTCTGAAAAACTTTTTTTAATACTGCAATCCTGTCCTTCC
>JZKD02S0305284.1:0-19833 GCA_000966675.3 Picea glauca | reverse complement strand
GTGGTTTTCTCCCGATTTGGGTTTCCATGTAAAACACTGGTGTACTGTGTATGTGTGTGATTGTTTATTTCTTATTTCTCATTATTAGATAATAATTCTACATTGATATAACATTTGAAGAAAAAAGATTATAATTACGCTATTACTGATTCACCCCCCCTCCCAGTAATCCAATAGAAGTAACATCAAAAGAAAATGCCACCACAAACTAATGTCTTTAATCCAAATCCACCAACTACATGAATCTACACCATGTGAATAAATGATCTAAAGTCGAACATGAGAGAAACCATATGATCACTAGTCATTGATGTATATCATTTCTAGATGTGAGGTAACCCACTAATGATGATAATGGGTATTAAGGTACATACCACATTCTAGAAAATGCAAATATATGTGTTGACATCAAACATATAGAGTCAATTGATCATGGGCCATTGATGTATACCCATTATCGAGTGCAAGGAAACCAATCATCGATGGTTGTAAGACCCAAGATACCTAAAAATCTCTAAATTTCATTCCCAGAGCAAGCGATTCAGATTCGATAGGAAGAGATCCATGGGAAGGAGAGAATTAAGGCATCTATCATCAACCAACAAGAGGAAGTATCGAGAACATGATTTGATTTTTGAGGTCTTGGACTATAACTAATAAGATAATACCACCATGTACTATGAATTATGAATGCACCAAGTGAAAATAACACACAAAGAAGACCCTCTAAGTAGCAATCAATGATTGAAATTATTTCCATAGGTAAGTTATTCCATGAATAAGGAAAATTGAATCCAAGTTACAATGTGAATCCCAATATCTAAATAGAGGTCTTGTCATCAAACACATGGGAAATCACTCAATCTATTACGGATGATGAATTTTAACTAATGAGCACATGGATACATGGATTGACTACTACCACATACACATAATCATAAATATCTTGATTCTTCCCCCCCTCCCTTTTTATACGTATTATATTTTATTGTTTTTTTCATATAAGAAAATCCTAGAAAAGAATTAAAGAATGTCATGATACAATGGAAGAGATGAGTGTCACAGAGCATGCAACTATGTTCCAAGCACCCAGAATAGACCTATGAAAAACAAAAGGAAAAAAGGTGTTATGCAAGAAATGGACACTCATAAGCATGTATCTTCTAAAGATAGGGTATGAAATACATAAGCAACTGATGTAAATGGTAAATGACAAAAATAAATGCATTAATGGAAGTAAGCGGGTTGCAATAGAGCATTATGCACAAGCAAACAAACAACAATAAGCAATGAAGATTCAAATCCAACAAAATAACGTAATCCCATTAGGGAATGGCCAGAAAAAAAGAATGAGAGAGAAGCCGTGGTTTCAAATTCAATGTCATGGTGGGACCAATGAGGCTCTCGAGCCTATGAGAAAACTCAACATGGGCACCAAAACACAAACAAGGTGTTAACTAGGGAAGTCCATGATAGGTAGGATCTACCATGCAAATTACAATACATGATGGATTAGAATGGGTTAAACTTCACACCTTGGTGGGGTCAATCCTGAGGCATGAGGATTGCAAAAGAAGGATAACACAACAAAATGCAAGGCAAAAAATACCCATTCCTACATGCTAGTCAAGAATCATTTACCTTAATATCTAAAGAAAATCGATGCCAAAAACACCAAACAAAAGTCACTTCACAACTTATATAAACATGCAATCTATTAGAAACAACTTCTTTGGAATTAAATCAATGAATAATCCGAAATATACAAGAAAATGAGGTAACATGTTCATTTATATTGAAAAATATGGTAGAAATATGTTTAAATAGTGAACATTTTCATTTTTACCATGTTAATTGGAAAAAAAAACCACATTGTGTGAAAAAACAAAAAAATTACCCCAAAATTCAACAGTTGATTATGAGAGCATTGACCAATGAATTTGGATCTTGTGTGAGCTAGGTACTTCACAATCACCTCATCTTTCATTTCTTTGCTTGCATTTTCAATTTTTTGGTTTTTGAAATGTTGGGGAACCCTTTTAAAAAATAGGTTTTTGTGCTTGCAGGTTTCCTTCTTGTGGGTCACAAGCAGACAATCCTACTTTGACCTCCCTTAAGGATACTTGTGAGCACACACAACCGTCATAAGATAAAGCTGCGAGTGCCCCCCCCAAAATGAAAAATGAAAATTTTGAAAATGTCACCGACTCTTAAATTTTTTGTTGATTTTGCAAGCATATTCATAGTGGTTATTACTTGGATAGAAAGAGAACTTGAGGAGGAAAACAATGCTTCTTTGAGAGACCAAACAATATTGTATGGCCTACAAGATTGTGGACTCTTGGAATTAGTTGAGTGTCCAAGTTGATTGGATATTAAGATCACAATCGTGATGCATTTCGTTTAGATGATGAGATTTTGAGGATAGATATAGAGGACATTTGCTTCCTGATTGGATTATCCTAGTGAGGTGAGATGGTAATCCTGAAAAGAGGTGGATTTTTCCACACCATTATATAGTATAAAGATATTTATTATGTAGTTGGCACATAGAAAGTAAGCAACCAAGTCCCTATTGGTGCCATCCATGGCCTAAAACTCAAAACCATACTTTGACTCTACACTTAGCCTCATGTGCACTGATGCACTATGGGAAAGAGTTTCTCAAGCCTATAGTATTTGATTGGTCTACATGTCTTCTAAGCAACATGAAGTCCCAACTCATAGATTACAAATTAGGGGATAGAAAAATTTTAGATATGGTGGTACACTTCACTTTTTGCTTTCTTCCTAGATAGACTCCCAGTGATGTGCCCATGCATATCCATACCACTGATTGGGTTGAGAGAGCCTAGGATGACCATATGGATGGAATTTATAAATAGGTTGGGTGGAGGGAAAGTCATCAACACCTTTTTACATGAGTTTTTTAATAGGTGATATATGTTGAGACCTCAACACACCTTGAAAAAATTTCAAAAATTTTTTTGGGCACCAATCTTTCTTTCTTCTTCTTTAAGTTTTGATTTCCTCCTTTATAAAATTCATTTTTATTTTAAGTTTGGTAAAGTTATACACAAAACAAGTTTTCGTTTTACTTAATCTTTTTTCCATAAAAATCCCCCCAAAAAATTGAAGTCAAAAAGTTTAATAAAAGGCTTTTAAAAATACTTATCAAAGTAAAATGTCACTTTCATCGGAGTAGCAAGTCAAATTTTCTCTCCGATGAAAGTCGAATTTTACTCTAACGAGATTTATATCAGAGGTAGGTCCAAACTTTTGTTTTGTGAAAGTTTAAAATAGATTTGATTGCGTTGTGCAAATAAAAATTTGAATTTAATCTCGACGATGAAAATGCTTGAAAAGTGAAAAGTGTCCTCTAATCATCGAAGTGAAAATAAACTTCGCACTCCTAATGAAAGTTTACTTTTTATCCAATAGTGCGTAGTGGGAACAAATATCTTTCATCGGAGCGAAAGTAAACTTTTCTGCCCGATGAAAGTTAACAAACACTCCAATCAAAAGTTTATAACCCACCTGATGAAATCAAGTTTGATTTTTCTCCGATGATTGGAGTAAGTGTTCGATTTTGTTTTTTACAAAATAGAGCATGATTTTTGATGAATAATGCATCAAAGCTAGTTCAAACTTTTCCAAAATAACTTTTTGATGTTTTCTACGGTTAAAGTACAAAACATTGCTGAATACTTTAAATGGCCAAAATCTTATCAAACCTATAATTGTGTAAGCTCATCATTAATCATAATTTGAATCTACCTTTATAAAACAAATCCCATGCATGTATTATTTTATTAGAGATCATTTATTGTTTTGAGCAAATATTTTTCTTTGTCAAACAGGGGGAATTAGCATTACACTTTGTTATCCCATGCATGTATTATTTTATTAGAGATCATTTATTGTTTTGAGCAAATATTTTTCTTTGTCAAACAGGGGGAATTAGCATTACACTTTGTTATCCTAGCATTCTAGTTACAATTTCTTCAGTGTTGACTGGTTATAAAAGCTTTCATTACTGGTGGAATTTCAATATTTGGTAATTTATCTTAAATGCACCAAGTAAGTATCCAAATTTTTTTCTTCAATTTTGCTCATTGTTAGCCAAAATCTGAATTGGAAACTTTTTTTCTTGCACGACGCATAAATTTTATAAACTATTAATAAAATCATAAATTTTGTAAATAATTTATAAAGTTTGTAATTTAAATTTCACTATGTCTACTAGGAGATCTACCTCCAAGACTCCCAAAAAATCTCCAAAGGGGAAGAAGCTAATAACTTAACTAGTTAAACAAACAAAAAGAGACGTGGAGGCCACACTTGAATAATTCATTCCAATAATTCATATATCTAAAATTAACATTGAACACGTGCATCCTTTTTTCAAAGATACGAAAGCTCTAATTAATGTCGAAATCCCTTTCCCCATCTAGGGTAAGATTTACAGGAGATTAAGAGAGGTAGACTACCCATATATAGTTCTTCCAAGTGACCCAATGATAAGAAATGTTGATGACATGGTTTTTATCAACATTAGAAGATCACACCTTTATAAAATTGTTGCAAGAACCATGATTATGCCATGCTATGAAGCTATTGAATGGGTAATTAATCACACCAATGTTGGCAACACGACTATAATAAATGATGAAGGCAAGTGTGTAGCTTTTATCAAGCATATAAGCTTAAAAATTACTATAGGTTACACAAACATGAAAATATATGATAATTGGTTTCGTGGAGAAATTCCACCAAGACCATGACATCAAGAAAATTTTGACAAGATGGTGGGTTGAAGATAATAGTTTTTTTTGGAAATATTGGTGGTATATACATTATAATTAATCTAATAGACCCCTAAATTTATGCCATAGATCTTATGTTAGGAGATTTAGACACTTAGGAGTTAGTTAAGATCAACTTGGTCTAAAGTGTCTTTAGGTAAAAGTGTGTTTCTTTAGTACGCATGTGTAGTTATGTAATATGATGGTCATGATATGTTCTAGACATAGAGTGATCTGACATATTCTCCTCAATATTAAAGACTACAATGATCAATGGCTTGACACCCGATTAGTCCATGATCTCTATTTAAAGAGCATGGAGGGTCATTTGCTGAAGATCGATTGTGAGAAACTCTCTTGTAAAGTATTTTTCTTTTGCATTAATATATTGCCTCAAGTGGTTGTTGAGGAAAAGGTATGAGGAACCTTACTTAAGCATTTTCAGATCTTACTGGGCTAAGGAAAGATAGTTGGGAATGTTACCCAGGGTTTATATCCTTAAAATAAAATAAAAAACAATCACTTAATCCACATGTATTAAGTACGAGGGACCAAGGCTGGCTTTATATATATTATATGTAATTGTGCAAAATAAATAAAATAAGCAAGAAATTACATAAGAGTATACATGGATAAGAAATAAGGATGAAAGCAAAATCTGAACCAAATCATCATAATAAACATGTGAGACTGAAATCATAAACCTGATTTTTATATTGATTTCATTCTGAGATATAAAGCTGAATTCTCTTTACAAACCCCTGCGAGGGTAGGGACCAAATTCAGATTTAGAAGCCTCCGTTGGGCACCGCACAAAAAGACTCTGACAACAAAAGAAAATTGAAGCTAAAGATCTGGATCAACTTGCCATAAAATGTTGTCACTTGACTCTACAAAATATTCTTTGCCAGTTATGAAATTTAATCCGTAAACAAACAAGAATACACAGACTGCCAAAGATAAATCATACACCTTTCAAGACAAGCTGCTGGAAAATATGATTCAATTTTGAATTGTGTTTCCTTCAATAAGACCATGTTGTCATCAACATGGTTAAGCCTTCTAGTTAATTCAGAATGAATGAAGAATGAAAGTATCTCACAAGTACAGAGAAAACCTTTCAACAAAAGTTCCCCTTCTATTCACTCTTACTTCTTGTCTCTTCATTTCATTGAGCTTTTATTCTTTGCCAACAAGTTATGGTAGTTCAACTACCTTTCCTTTGTTAGGCTTAATTAGCCTAACTAATTAGTTGAGACAAATAATTAATAATATATAATTAAGGGTCTATTTAAATAATAACTAAATAGGTGGGACACCTTGTCACTCCAATTTTCATTTCTTTAATAATCATCAAAACATGAAGTATAATACCCCAAATATTTAATTCAAATATCCTCCTTGTAACTCTCATCCTCATATTAATAATCAAATATTTTAATACCAACAAAATATAACATGACTATATCCAAAAATAACATTATATCCATGCTCTCCAAAACTCTATCTAAATATGTATTTGTTGTCCAAAATACTGTCAAAATAAAAAGATTGTCCTCAAAAGAAAATAACATTAATCAACATAAAAAACCATATTTTCTATGAGAGGCATTTTGTCTCTTTTCACTGCTTCCCTCTTTAGATCCCATTTCTTATTTATCCTGTGCAATATCCTTCAATTAATGGGAACCTTTTGGGTGGATTGCATTAATGACGTGTGAACAATCATCTTTGAGATGGAGATGAGAGGACACAGATTCAGAGGAATCTTTGGATGACTTGGAGGGAGTGGCCACTCCTTTTCCTTTATCTAGCACTGACTTGGGAACATAAGCTTTTGTCTTTTTTCTTGCATGAGAGGACTGTATTGGCAAGAAATGTGTCAGAGTTTTGCCTCATTTTTCATGTTGCCTCGATTTTCGTGTCCATTGTTGGGCGGTTTTTTGGCACATGGCTTTTTGCTAATGGTTTTCTATTTCCGGTTAAGGAATTAGGGTTGTTGACTAATCCAGGTCATTGGGTTAGGTTTTTGGATGTCGTTGTCTCCTATATGTATATTGTATTGTAAATAATGTATCACTATGAATGAATATAGAATATGTTGGTTTTCCCGGTTTGGGTTTCCAGGGTAAAAATCTCTGTGTAATGTTTGTATTTTCCATTGTATATTTTCTTTTCTTTTACTGAAAATCAGTTTGCAGTAAATATTGTACAAGGTTAAAATCTACACTATCATCCTATTATTCATATCTTGCACGAGTTGTAGGAGGGAAGACATGTCTACTTGTATGACCAAGTCTCCCTTAGGGAGACCCGTTCTTTCGAGTTTCTCTTCATATTCTAGGCAAGTCTAAAGGGCAAAATTGAGATTGTCAATAGCCTTCTCTTCAAGTCTATGACGATAAGGGGAAGGTAATGTATTATAATAATGCATGAAAGGATCCTGATTTTGAGGGCGAATTAGTTCAGGGATTTGATTATATAATTTGGTGAAGCAAAGGTTAAAATATTTAATGGTTTCACTATCCTTATAGGAAATACTATTGTATTCCCTTAACTACTTAGCTGAACTTTGGGGCTGTCCATAAGTGGACTTGAACCAATAAACCAATTCTTCCCAAGTGGAAAGGATTTTGGAAGGGAGGTAAAAAAATTCTGCTGCAACTTCCCCTTCGAGAGAATTGACAAATAAACACATGCAAGTGTCGTTATCGTTAGCCCCTATGTTATGACAAGCATTAACAAATGCTACCAGGTGTTCATTTGTAGTAACATTACCATTTCCCGAAAACTTAGGTAAATGATCCTTGAACTTTGGTAATGGTCGAGTGGTTGGTGCAAGATTCAAGGAAGAAGATACGTGCCGTGGGGTGGTTGTAGAATCTTCCTCAAATTGGAAAAGTCCATGTTTCTTTATGAATTTAGTAGGATTGGTAGTGGATTGAATAGGGACTTAATGACTATAGATACTACCAATTACAGATGAAGCAGAAGATTGCAAGGAGGGACCTCATGTGCCACTACCACTACCCACAAATGTCATGGTGAAAGTGATAGGTATGGGTGATAAATATGAACTGGAAGAATCATATAAGGTTTGCCTAAGAGCACTTTCTTGTGTTGATAAGACAATTTTCCTCCCTATTTCAAAAATAGGGGTAGCTTAAGGGGACAACCCTCTTCTCTTTCGAGAGATGCGAGGATTAGAGGACATGAAAAGGAAAACCAAAGAGGTAGGAAAATGGAGGTTTGTGTTGATTTTTGGGTTGCCTTTGCCTAGCTTCCCAACATTCATGAATATTTATGTCCCTTTCAATTACTTCCCAAGAGCATTCAAGTTCAACATGAGTACTAGAAGTTTCTAAAATAATGTTGAATAAAGTCAATGCAATGTTGGTTTGGTCATCAATACCGTTTCCAATATTGGGTTGTCTTGTAACAGGTACTGTCATGGAAAAATCAGTCGAAGAGTAATTAGACAAAACAAAAAAATCAAATACAATCGTGATACAATCAACCAAAGAGAAATGGAAGATCTTCCCAATATGCACTACTACATATGGGCGGATTTTTCCATGAAACGTTTCCACATTTCTTACATTCGTCGAAAAATATGTAGTAAGTTAAGCAATTTTTTTCATTTTTTTATATTGGTCGCGATTATCGTCGCTATTGCCATGAAAGTTCGTCACTGTAGCGACGATTGTTGACCACTTAAAATCTTGTGTCATTGCTAATAAGGATCTTCATTGTTTGATTGCAAATTGTTACCAAACAATTCCTTAACACAACCATTGCTTGTGGTGTATAAGTGAGTATTTTGTCTTTAGATTTTTAGGAATAAATCATTTAAGCCTAATAAAAACAATCAAGAACCTCTATTCTAATTCTTGATGAATAAACCATTCATTCAAGAGTTGTGTTATATAATTATTCATTGTCCTACTTTTAAATCAAGATTCCATCTTCATTTTAGGTCTTGGATTTTCCATGTGAATGCAACACATATAAACTTATAATATGATGAACATGAATATATTCCATGCACATAATTGTTTGCAGTGCTCATGACAATTCATCAATGAAGAGGGAGGACATTAGTGGCATTAGTGTTTCCATGACATTGCTATGAATATGATCCTTACTCCACAAAGGAATAGAGACCTTCTATGGATTTTGAATTTTTTGATGTTTATGACATTTATATATGTTGGCCAAAGATCCAATGGTGGTTACTCATTATATAATAGTCATGTTTCACATTAATAATTACCTATATAAACAAAGTTTGGGACCTAGACATTGCTTGAGTAAGACTTGGGACCGAGACCTTGTCCACCTAATCAAAGTAAATTTAGTTTATCATTTTTTCTCTCTAGGATAAACTATTGCAATAGTGTCAATGTTCGCTAGAATTGATCATTGCAACAATGTCTTTGTTGTTATATAGGATCAAGCATTTGAATAGTGTATTCTTTTATTATCTAGGATAGATTATTTCAATAATGTCATTGTTGTTGGTTTGGATAAATCTCCTAAGAACACAATATTAGACAATAACTAACCTAGTTATTATCTATCACAATAATGTTGTTATTGTTAACCAACCTAGAATATTTATCTTTATATCTTACGATTTATCAAGAGTCAAGAGGGGTCAAATCCCCCGACATACAAAAATTTACCTAGGTTTTTTCACTCTAAAAGAGGTTTTCATCTCAAATTATTTGATCCCTCTCGATGATTGATAGATTCTAGGTTAATATGCATCTAGGCTAGTTTATAATGTGAATCAGGCCCAACTTCACACGTTTTTTTTTTTTTAACTATTATATTTGATCGATGTACATTGAATTCAACATTATGTTACATTACACATCTCCTCCATATTGAACTGTAAAAGGTGTCTCTATGATAAAATAAGTTTAAATACATGTATATTTATACTTATAGCTAAAATAGATAATTACTATTCTCTGGGTTGTCAATGGGAACTTGCTAGATCAATGAAATTTGGGCATTTTTATTGTCTCCACTACGATGAAATTACCCTAAGTGTATCATTTTCCTCTTTTGGACTAGCACACCTCTAAGGGGAATGTTTGAATAAGGAATTGCATAATGGTTGCTAAGTCACAAAAAATTCATACCCCATTAAGTGTGACATGGTCTTCCACCTCTTGATAGGTGATAGATTCAAAATTAGGCGGGATGCTTTATGGCATGAAAATAATGAAAAGGAGAAGACAATCACAAATATACATGGTTTTCATATCATGTCAATATACATTTCTCCATTTCTGATATGCGAGTGAGAGTCNAAATGTTGATGACATGGTTTTTATCAACATTAGAAGATCACACCTTTATAAAATTGTTGCAAGAACCATGATTATGCCATGCTATGAAGCTATTGAATGGGTAATTAATCACACCAATGTTGGCAACACGACTATAATAAATGATGAAGGCAAGTGTGTAGCTTTTATCAAGCATATAAGCTTAAAAATTACTATAGGTTACACAAACATGAAAATATATGATAATTGGTTTCGTGGAGAAATTCCACCAAGACCATGACATCAAGAAAATTTTGACAAGATGGTGGGTTGAAGATAATAGTTTTTTTTGGAAATATTGGTGGTATATACATTATAATTAATCTAATAGACCCCTAAATTTATGCCATAGATCTTATGTTAGGAGATTTAGACACTTAGGAGTTAGTTAAGATCAACTTGGTCTAAAGTGTCTTTAGGTAAAAGTGTGTTTCTTTAGTACGCATGTGTAGTTATGTAATATGATGGTCATGATATGTTCTAGACATAGAGTGATCTGACATATTCTCCTCAATATTAAAGACTACAATGATCAATGGCTTGACACCCGATTAGTCCATGATCTCTATTTAAAGAGCATGGAGGGTCATTTGCTGAAGATCGATTGTGAGAAACTCTCTTGTAAAGTATTTTTCTTTTGCATTAATATATTGCCTCAAGTGGTTGTTGAGGAAAAGGTATGAGGAACCTTACTTAAGCATTTTCAGATCTTACTGGGCTAAGGAAAGATAGTTGGGAATGTTACCCAGGGTTTATATCCTTAAAATAAAATAAAAAACAATCACTTAATCCACATGTATTAAGTACGAGGGACCAAGGCTGGCTTTATATATATTATATGTAATTGTGCAAAATAAATAAAATAAGCAAGAAATTACATAAGAGTATACATGGATAAGAAATAAGGATGAAAGCAAAATCTGAACCAAATCATCATAATAAACATGTGAGACTGAAATCATAAACCTGATTTTTATATTGATTTCATTCTGAGATATAAAGCTGAATTCTCTTTACAAACCCCTGCGAGGGTAGGGACCAAATTCAGATTTAGAAGCCTCCGTTGGGCACCGCACAAAAAGACTCTGACAACAAAAGAAAATTGAAGCTAAAGATCTGGATCAACTTGCCATAAAATGTTGTCACTTGACTCTACAAAATATTCTTTGCCAGTTATGAAATTTAATCCGTAAACAAACAAGAATACACAGACTGCCAAAGATAAATCATACACCTTTCAAGACAAGCTGCTGGAAAATATGATTCAATTTTGAATTGTGTTTCCTTCAATAAGACCATGTTGTCATCAACATGGTTAAGCCTTCTAGTTAATTCAGAATGAATGAAGAATGAAAGTATCTCACAAGTACAGAGAAAACCTTTCAACAAAAGTTCCCCTTCTATTCACTCTTACTTCTTGTCTCTTCATTTCATTGAGCTTTTATTCTTTGCCAACAAGTTATGGTAGTTCAACTACCTTTCCTTTGTTAGGCTTAATTAGCCTAACTAATTAGTTGAGACAAATAATTAATAATATATAATTAAGGGTCTATTTAAATAATAACTAAATAGGTGGGACACCTTGTCACTCCAATTTTCATTTCTTTAATAATCATCAAAACATGAAGTATAATACCCCAAATATTTAATTCAAATATCCTCCTTGTAACTCTCATCCTCATATTAATAATCAAATATTTTAATACCAACAAAATATAACATGACTATATCCAAAAATAACATTATATCCATGCTCTCCAAAACTCTATCTAAATATGTATTTGTTGTCCAAAATACTGTCAAAATAAAAAGATTGTCCTCAAAAGAAAATAACATTAATCAACATAAAAAACCATATTTTCTATGAGAGGCATTTTGTCTCTTTTCACTGCTTCCCTCTTTAGATCCCATTTCTTATTTATCCTGTGCAATATCCTTCAATTAATGGGAACCTTTTGGGTGGATTGCATTAATGACGTGTGAACAATCATCTTTGAGATGGAGATGAGAGGACACAGATTCAGAGGAATCTTTGGATGACTTGGAGGGAGTGGCCACTCCTTTTCCTTTATCTAGCACTGACTTGGGAACATAAGCTTTTGTCTTTTTTCTTGCATGAGAGGACTGTATTGGCAAGAAATGTGTCAGAGTTTTGCCTCATTTTTCATGTTGCCTCGATTTTCGTGTCCATTGTTGGGCGGTTTTTTGGCACATGGCTTTTTGCTAATGGTTTTCTATTTCCGGTTAAGGAATTAGGGTTGTTGACTAATCCAGGTCATTGGGTTAGGTTTTTGGATGTCGTTGTCTCCTATATGTATATTGTATTGTAAATAATGTATCACTATGAATGAATATAGAATATGTTGGTTTTCCCGGTTTGGGTTTCCAGGGTAAAAATCTCTGTGTAATGTTTGTATTTTCCATTGTATATTTTCTTTTCTTTTACTGAAAATCAGTTTGCAGTAAATATTGTACAAGGTTAAAATCTACACTATCATCCTATTATTCATATCTTGCACGAGTTGTAGGAGGGAAGACATGTCTACTTGTATGACCAAGTCTCCCTTAGGGAGACCCGTTCTTTCGAGTTTCTCTTCATATTCTAGGCAAGTCTAAAGGGCAAAATTGAGATTGTCAATAGCCTTCTCTTCAAGTCTATGACGATAAGGGGAAGGTAATGTATTATAATAATGCATGAAAGGATCCTGATTTTGAGGGCGAATTAGTTCAGGGATTTGATTATATAATTTGGTGAAGCAAAGGTTAAAATATTTAATGGTTTCACTATCCTTATAGGAAATACTATTGTATTCCCTTAACTACTTAGCTGAACTTTGGGGCTGTCCATAAGTGGACTTGAACCAATAAACCAATTCTTCCCAAGTGGAAAGGATTTTGGAAGGGAGGTAAAAAAATTCTGCTGCAACTTCCCCTTCGAGAGAATTGACAAATAAACACATGCAAGTGTCGTTATCGTTAGCCCCTATGTTATGACAAGCATTAACAAATGCTACCAGGTGTTCATTTGTAGTAACATTACCATTTCCCGAAAACTTAGGTAAATGATCCTTGAACTTTGGTAATGGTCGAGTGGTTGGTGCAAGATTCAAGGAAGAAGATACGTGCCGTGGGGTGGTTGTAGAATCTTCCTCAAATTGGAAAAGTCCATGTTTCTTTATGAATTTAGTAGGATTGGTAGTGGATTGAATAGGGACTTAATGACTATAGATACTACCAATTACAGATGAAGCAGAAGATTGCAAGGAGGGACCTCATGTGCCACTACCACTACCCACAAATGTCATGGTGAAAGTGATAGGTATGGGTGATAAATATGAACTGGAAGAATCATATAAGGTTTGCCTAAGAGCACTTTCTTGTGTTGATAAGACAATTGTCCTCCCTATTTCAAAAATAGGGGTAGCTTAAGGGGACAACCCTCTTCTCCTTCGAGAGATGCGAGGATTAGAGGACACGAAAAGGAAAACCAAAGAGGTAGGAAAATGGAGGTTTGTGTTGATTTTTGGGCTGCCTTTTCCTAGCTTCCCAACATTCATGAATATTTATGTCCCTTTCAATTACTTCCCAAGAGCGTTCAAGTTCAACACGAGTATTAGAAGTTTCTAAAATAATGTTGAATAAAGTCTATGCAATGTTGGTTTGGTCATCAATACTGTTTCCAATATTGGGTTGTCTTGTAACAGGTACTGTCATGGAAAAATCATTCGAAGAGTAATTAGACAAAACAAAAAAATCAAATACAATCGTGATACAATCAACCAGAGAGAAATGGAAGATCTTCCCAATATGCACTACTACATATGGGCGGATTTTTCCACGAAACGTTTCCACGTTTCTTACATTCGTCGAAAAATATGTAGTAAGTTAAGCATTTTTTTTTCATTTTTTTATATTGGTCGCGATTATCGTCGCTATTTCCATGAAAGTTCGTCGCTGCAGCGACGACTATTGACCACTTAAAATCCTGTGTCATTGCTAATAAGGATCTTCATTGTTTGAATGCAAATTTTTACCAAACAATTCCTTAACACAACCATTGCTTGTGGTGTATAAGTGAGTATTTTGTCTTTAGATTTTTAGGAATAAATCATTTAAGCCTAATGAAAACAATCAAGAACCTATATTCTAATTCTTGATGAATAAACCATTCATTCAAGAGTTGTGTTATATAATTATTCACTGTCCTACTTTTAAATCAATATTCCATCTTCATTTTAGGTCTTGGATTTTCCATGTGAATGCAACACATATAAACTTATAATATGATGAACATGAATATATTCCATGCACATAATTGTTTGCAGTGCTCATGACAATTCATCAATGAAGAGGGAGGACATTAGTGGCATTAGTGTTTCCATGACATTGCTATGAATATGATCCTTACTCCACAAAGGAATAGAGACCTTCTATGGATTTTGAATTTTTTGATGTTTATGACATTTATATATGTTGGCCAAAGATCCAATGGTGGTTACTCATTATATAATAGTCATGTTTCACATTAATAATTACCTATATAAACAAAGTTTGGGACCTAGACATTGCTTGAGTAAGACTTGGGACCGAGACCTTGTCCACCTAATCAAAGTAAATTTAGTTTATCATTTTTTCTCTCTAGGATAAACTATTGCAATAGTGTCAATGTTCGCTAGAATTGATCATTGCAACAATGTCTTTGTTGTTATATAGGATCAAGCATTTGAATAGTGTATTCTTTTATTATCTAGGATAGATTATTTCAATAATGTCATTGTTGTTGGTTTGGATAAATCTCCTAAGAACACAATATTAGACAATAACTAACCTAGTTATTATCTATCACAATAATGTTGTTATTGTTAACCAACCTAGAATATTTATCTTTATATCTTACGATTTATCAAGAGTCAAGAGGGGTCAAATCCCCCGACATACAAAAATTTACCTAGGTTTTTTCACTCTAAAAGAGGTTTTCATCTCAAATTATTTGATCCCTCTCGATGATTGATAGATTCTAGGTTAATATGCATCTAGGCTAGTTTATAATGTGAATCAGGCCCAACTTCACACGTTTTTTTTTTTTTAACTATTATATTTGATCGATGTACATTGAATTCAACATTATGTTACATTACACATCTCCTCCATATTGAACTGTAAAAGGTGTCTCTATGATAAAATAAGTTTAAATACATGTATATTTATACTTATAGCTAAAATAGATAATTACTATTCTCTGGGTTGTCAATGGGAACTTGCTAGATCAATGAAATTTGGGCATTTTTATTGTCTCCACTACGATGAAATTACCCTAAGTGTATCATTTTCCTCTTTTGGACTAGCACACCTCTAAGGGGAATGTTTGAATAAGGAATTGCATAATGGTTGCTAAGTCACAAAAAATTCATACCCCATTAAGTGTGACATGGTCTTCCACCTCTTGATAGGTGATAGATTCAAAATTAGGCGGGATGCTTTATGGCATGAAAATAATGAAAAGGAGAAGACAATCACAAATATACATGGTTTTCATATCATGTCAATATACATTTCTCCATTTCTGATATGCGAGTGAGAGTCTATCAAACCAATTCACCAAGAGTCGATCAAGCACGAGGAGACAACTAGGGCACGCACGCTGTGAAGAGACTAGGGCACACACGCTGCGAGGAGACAGAAAGAGAACGCACGCTGCGAGGAGACATAGAGGGCACACACGCTGCGAGGAGACTAGGGCACACACACTGCGAGGAGAGAAGATAAGGAAGGAGATAGAGAAGGAAGGGAATTGGGAGAAAGATCTCACGAGCAAGGTTACAAAGGAGAGAGAGAGCTCACAGAGGGCGTTGACCAGAAGAGAGAGCTTGAGGGCAGGGTGAGGAAGGAGACATAGCTCACAGAGGGCACCGAGAGAGAGCTCACGGAGGGTACCGAGAGAGAGAGCTTGAGTGAAAGGAGACATAGTACAATGGTGAGTTTTTGAATTTCCAATATTTCCATATCAAAATCCCTAAAAATGTTGACATGTAATTTTAGGGAATAAAAATGCCAGTGGCTCCATATGTGCACAAAAATACCCTCCTAAGAAGAGTATCCCTAGCCTAAGAAATATTTGCATTCTTATCCAACCATATTCCTCAAGTTATAATTAAAGGGAGATCTTTTGAGTTATTTGTGGCAACATTTCCTCACCAATTCTTGAGGCCCTCCTTAATGGAATCCCCTGACCAAAAATTTTCCAAACCCGTGATACCATCAAATTATAGCCAAACATATTTAGTAAAGGATCAATAAATAATTAAATGGTAATTTGTTTCCTCACTTTCCTTGCATAAGCCACTCCATCCAAGACCAAATGTGTTCCTTTTCTTGAGGATATCCCAAGGGAGTACTCTTTTTTTATAGGGGAAATCAACAACTAGTCGGGCATGTACTCATGTGACATGTGGTTGTGTTATCCAAAGACTAACACTATAACCCCAGGCATGCATACTTGGCCCCTCACACGACACACAAGGCTAGTCGAGGGTTTCAAACCAATGACTTCACATAACAATGTTCCTTAACGATACACTCTATCACCAATTCTTCTACATCTCGGGGGATCCTAGGAGAGTACTTTATTATTTAGTAAATGCCACATAAACAATTGTGACTTAGATAGGAATTTCAACCACCATACCATTTTCCACCACCATTGTTAAGAAGATTCATTCCCTCATGCAACCAAGGCCCTAAAGCCTTCTCTAGTAGCATAATCCCTTATTGGATTCAAAGACCAGACCAATGTATCTTCCTTGTCCTTGATCCTTACAAAACTTGATTTGAGACTTCCAACATATCTATCCGAAGTATCAACATCTTCGTCCCAAAATATAGGTTCCTCTGGGTAAGCCAACCTTGGTGACAAATAGTATTTTTATGAAAGATGTACCTGTCACATGTGTGAATGTAAACCTTTGAAATATGCTCAAAAAGTTTTAGGTTCATGGATCAAACCTCTAGGGTTTGATCTTTGTCATATGGTCTTAGGGACAATTTTTCCAAGGTATAGACCATCACAAGACAACGGCAGCAAGTACCTCACAAGAAGGGACACCAAGGTATTGACCATATCTAAGAAAATAATAGCAGGTAGCCCACAAGAAGGGACAACAAAAATACCACAAAAGGGACAACAAGATCTCCACAAGAAGGGACAACAAGATCTCCACAAAAAGGGAGAGCGAGATCTTAAAAAAAAAAGGGATAACAAGATCTCCACAAAAAGGGACAACAAGATCTTCAAAAGAAGGGATAGTAATATCTCCACAAAAGGGGACAACAATATCTCCACAAAAGGGACATCAAGATCTTCACAAAAAGGGACAACAATATCTCCACAAAAGGGACATCAAGATCTCCACAAAAGGGACAACAAGATCTTCATAGGCACTTCTAGGTCTCATGGACCATCCCGAGAGAGAGGAAGAGGATCACACATCAATACATCTTGGTATTACACCAAGATCTACTTGGTCAAAGACCAGGTTTCCCCAGAACACATTTGGGGGCCCTATAACACATCTAGGGTCTTATCCACCAAGGTACAAGACCAAGGATCAACCCATGCATTAAGCAAGGGTTCCTCCGGAGAATGGATCTTGCAGTTGCATTAATTTCAACACTACCTGAKCCCATAAATCCTAGAGGTACAAATGGATGTCGTAAGAAGAGTGAAGAACCTCAAGTTACGAAGAAGCCAATTTACTTAGTATATATACTGAMATATATACTAGTATATATACTTGACACTCGAAAKAGGGGACAAKAACATAMGAAATTGTGTAGAAGAGACTAAGATCCRAATATATGAACATTTTTATCTATGTAAGGGATTTTAAAATTCAAGGTTTCAAGTTTTTTTTTTATATTCTAAATMTATTTAGAGTATAGTTGAGTCCACCATTTAATATAATGACTCCATTTGGATTCATACAAGAKATAAACAATGRTTGATATTTGTGATAGTTTTAACTAATTTCTTTGGGATATTAGAGAATATCTTAGGCATATACCTAAATATTAGGTATATTAGGTATATGCCTACAAAAGGCTTATATAAGTCACAAATATTAGCTCAAATGCAGATCCAAAGTGATATCTTGAAATAACCCATCACTTCTATAACCTTTATACCCTTATAGTTCATAACCACTATCCTATATAACTTAACCCCTGTAACCCCTTACCTCTAACATGCATCAGTGTTAATTCTTAACTCATATAACACACTCATAGGCTTGCAAACAACCCATACAATGGACTCATGGGTTGGTTGGAGCACTAGTCATTCAAGTCTCTTGAGCTCAACAATATTCAACAATATCTTGAGGCACCACTTGTTTTCCTTCCTCGAGCATGGTCAAGATCCTATGATATATACTCAGTGCACAAACCTCCTAATGGAGTCCATATATTCCAACTCTGATGCTAAAAAACCCTTAGATGATAGGGCTTGTGTTATGGTAATTTGCATGTATTGTTCATGGTGATTGATCCTAAGAAGTGATGTTTAGGGAGTAAGGTCCAAGTTTTTTCCTCCCAGCCTAACCATGGCATTTGAGATCAAGAAGGTACAGTTGGGGCTTAAGACCCTTATTTCCCCCTTAACATGCATGTTAAGCCCACAAGACCCATTTCTGTTGTACAAAACCTACTCATGGCACCATTATATCCTGCTTTGGATTCTAAAGAACACCAACTACAACCATGAGAACCATTCATACTGGGGGGTCTAACACATTTTTATTTAGGGCATATGTTTTGGTTTAATAATGGTTCTTGTATCCCACAAATAGTCCAAAAATAACCTACAAGGGTCATTGTATCCCAGTTTAGTAGAGAATGAACTATTCTCGAAACCAAGAGGATCTCTGCGTGACTGCGCCTAATCATGTAATACTTGACCCCATTAAGGCATGACTATTAAAAGACATTGTACTAAGTGTTATCACTCCAAGAAACCTTTTGTGGTTGCAGACCAAAGGTGCTTGGTAACTTAAGAAATGAATGTTTTTGTATTTTGTAAAGGTGGATCAATGGGATAACTCAATTCAACTCATGGCATTCAGACATCAAATGATAAACAAATAGACAGTGCTTTCCAAGATTGGTTTAACAGTAAGATAGCTTTCAGTGGGTGAAGAAAAGATTGCTCATAAACCAGTGCAAAGCAGGGCCTAATAAACAACTAAAGAGACTGATTATAATGTCATGAACCAAACAATAGGATAACAACTATTCAAGGTTTGACAACAATATAACAGTAAAGAAGAAATATGGAAAACTGCCACCAAAATGGAAAGAAACCTGTGATCTGTATTAGCAAATGAAAAGTCTAAGTACAAAGAGCATTACTGTATCCAGAATTGAACCCTAGGTTCATGTTTTGTTCTGATATTTATAAGATTACAAAACAAACTTCCGATCCTAAAAACATGGATCAGATCTACTAAAAATAGAAAGTAAAAACTGTTTGCAAGATACAAGGAATATTTCCTCAAAAAGGGGTAGATCTCTGATTTTCTCATGTTGACTGTTGATGATGTGTAGACAGCCTTCCAAGGCTAAAATACCCTTCTTCTACTGAAGCCAAGTCGAGTTGGCTGAGGTGGCAGAATACCCTGTTTTTCAGTTCAAATGAA
>JZKD02S0305273.1:0-19833 GCA_000966675.3 Picea glauca | reverse complement strand
TTTTTAGATGCATGGGTAAATCAACATGTTATTTTGCTTTAATTTTTATGGGCCTACTGCCCTTGGTTTTCTTTTATATGTATGATACATTTTTAAATTCGTATTTAGTAGGATAAGTCATTTTTGCAATGACGAGACTCAGCTTGGAGGCTATGTAAGTTACACTGAGCACATGATAAATTTGGAGTTAAAATGTATATACAGTGGTTATATATATTCCACATGTGAACTACAAGTTGAGCATGAAAGGAATTACACATATCCCTCTCATATTGAGTAGTACACCATTGAAATGTTTTAACCATATTTTTTTTTAACTTTATATATATATATATATATATATATATATATGATGATGATGATGATGATGATGATGATGATGATGATGATGATGGTTAATGTCCACTAAGACCAAAATTGGTCTATCTGACCTTCAGAAAAGAAAGAGACTACTTGGATTTCTTTAAAACGTTATTTCGATGCTTGAAAAGCATTAAGAGAAGCGTTCCAAGATCACTAAAGTTCTGATGACTTAGAAGGTTAGGAAGGTNAAATAATCCGGATCAATATTGCTCTTACCATCTCATAAGTGTGGATGGGAACTCTCCAATTCTTATTTGGGAGAGCCCAAACCTCCAGGATTTGGAGGAAATAAGGGACTCTACCCTTGGTGTTTGTGGCAAGAGGCCTATTGGTAGTAGGTTGGTTTGACACTCAAGGAAAAGGGGTAACACTATACTTGTTTCTAACGGTGAAGAAGACAATGTAGTGCAATTTTTGGAAGAGGAATATTTTGCCCTTATTAAGAAGCTCAAAACAAGCAACTTTGCATTGTCTTGAATAGGAATCCCATGGAGGAGGCTTATATAGAAGTTGCCAAGCTAGAGAGGGAGGCATGGCTGGTGTTAGCACATGTAAATTTTCACATGAAAAATTGTAATTTGGGCAAACTTGATTTGATGGCTGAAGCAGCAGAGAATCGAACCACTGGAGCTTGATTGATTCATTTTTGCTATTTTGACCTTTTTTTGAAGGTTACATGCATCAAAACCCTAATTTTTAAAAATTCCTTAGAGATTTGAAGATTGCATGCAAGTGCACAGTGTTTTTGATCAAAGGATGGACTATTACAGGTGATGATATCATATTTCTACCCATACATATGCTGGAGTGTTTTTGTTTTGATATAAGAATTGTAAATGCAAAATTTGTAGTTGCACAGCAGCCTTGCTGGGCAATTGTAACAATCCTATTTTCAAGTAGCAAAATGAGGTTTCCTTGTCAAGTTTTGAGTGGGAAGCTCAATCAGTTGAGTGATAATGAGATAGACACTATGAATGCATCAATATAAGCAGTTTATCACTCAGAGGTAATTTGGGCTCATTCATTGCAGTTTCACATATATTAGGGTTTTTAAGTTTTGAGAGGCAAATGATTTTTTGAAGGAGGGCAAAGGGGTTCTAGGGCACCATGTCATCATCATGAAGCTATTATCACCATCAAATATTTTCATCTATCATCCAAAGTGAAAAAGAATGGACAAAATGCAAAAAGGGGGTTTCGTTGTGCAATTGTCCTAGTATTATTTTTGAGAAACAAAGTGGGTTTCATCTTGTCCTTTTTTGAATTGGAGGTCAAAACAGTTAGAATATGATGTCTCAGACATCATCATTGTATCAACTTGATCAGGTTATCAGTCAGTACATGTAGCTTCATTTTTGCAATATTGAGGCACATTAAGGTTTTGAAGATTTGTGAAGGTAATGATGTTTTGAAAGAGGTTGTAGAGGTTCTAAGGCCACCTATCATCATCATGAAGACTAAATTTACCATCAGTCACTCATCACACAACATTCAAATCTAAAACAAGATGAAAAGGAAGTTGTTGTGCACGGGCGCAAGGCACGCTGCACAAATGATTGTTTTAGTGGTCAACTTCAAGATTGCTTTCTGACCAACTAGAGAGGAGTTTTGAAAAACCCAAAGATGTTTTTGTCAAGAATGGACCCAATAAAAAAATCCTTTCTCATAGTTGCAACATGTGTTATAGTTTGGGAGTTTTGAATGAATATTTACAACCCATTTTTCCAGATTTAAGCATTTAACGTTTTCCTGTTTTAGTCGTCATCTTTGGGCGCATATTTCGAGAAGTTGGAGAAGAATTTAGACGTTTTTGTCAAGCACGGACCCAATAACAAAAAACTCTCTCATTTTTTTACACACGTGTCATGATTTGGAATATATGAGATGATCTTTGAGGCCTATTTTCCAAAATTTCGCCCAACCAGATTTGCTGACAAAATTATAGAAGTTTTTGAAATTCGACTTGATGGACCTCCAACTCAGCAAGGTTGACCCCAAATTGATTTGGATATTGAAGCTTGAATATTGTTCTCTCAAATCCCATGATTTTATCTCCATTTAGCCCATTTTAAGTGAGTCAAATATCGGATCCTAGATAATAGGATATTGACAGATTTTGCAAATATCTTATCCCTAAAGCATTGTAACAACTCTCTATCTTTGGGAAAAGATGGATTTCGACCCCCTTAGGATAGAATATGATATTTTTCTATATATTTAATGAGGAGAGAGGTCCAAAGGGGGTTGGTTTGAGAGGGAGAGAAAGACCTGGTGCATTTTGTAAATCTTCTGAAATTTTATTTGCAAAGTGATTAATCCAAGAAGCCCATAACTCTTTCTTGCAGAGATTCATGTGTTAGTATGTTTTCAGTCTGTGATTATCTCATGTGAATGTGTTTCTTCATCTCAAATACCATATTAATGTGTATGTCTTCTTAATATTCAATCAAGATATATGTTTCATAATTCATCTGTTGTTGATGCTCTATTTCATGTGATTGAATATTTCACCATTTCATCTAAAGCTATTTTAGAATTCACCCTTGTTAGGTGCTCTACTATAGTGGATTGTTTATCCTTAATTTTGTTATCACCCTAATATAATTAAGTGACTGAAAGGATGTTAACTATCTTTCCTCTGTCTTGATTGGTTCATTTACCAGTGGATGGTCATTTTGATCTATTCTTAGAAGACTCCATTGCCTAATGGTTTATCCTTCACCCTGTTCAACCACAATAAAAGTTTAAAATCCTGTCAAAACCCACAGATCTGACCTTTGTTTTCAGCTATTGAACCTTCTTTGAGCTTATCTTCAGTTAGAAAATCCATTCCATTCCCCATCAAAAGGGTGAATATCACAAGTTGATGAACTTTGATCATTTACATGCTCTATCTACTTGAGTATTTTGTATATATATGAATTTCTACCTATTAATAGAATGATACTTTTTACTTATTAAAAAAATATAACTTTAACAATTTTATGTGATAGTTTATTTTTTGTTTAGTTTTAGTTTTATATTATAATGTTTTTTAATTTTTTGAATAATGTTATTGTTTTTATGTTGATATCTTTATTAATAAATAAATAAATAAATACACATAGGACGACCAATTTATTAAGCAAAACAATGTCAATAATATGATGATGATGATGATGATGATGATGATTCTAATGATGGTGGTTAACGTCCACTGAGACCAAAATTGGTCTATCGAACCTTAATACAAATAAGAGATTACTTGGATTTCTTTAAAATGTTATTTCGATGCTTGAAAAGCATTAAGAGAAGCGTTCCAAGATCACTAAAGTTTTGATGACTTAGATGGTTAGGAAGGTCGGTATTGGGACAAATATTTGGAAATTGGGATCTAATTTGGGTATATGCAGGGCATTCTATGAGAAAGTGCTTTTCATCTCCAACCCTCTTGGTGTCACAAATGTGACATATTATTTCTTGCCATGGTGTTTTGGGGATTGTCCAACACCCAGTTTCACTATGCAGCTCATGATAATTAATCATTATTTTAGCAATGTTGATTCTCTTCTTTACACTAGTCAAAACAAAGAGATGTTTTTTATATTCAAGATTATGGATAACCACCTCCTTATAATATCTTAATTTTCTTTTATCCTCTAATTCTTTATCACACCATAGATTCTCCTTAAATTTAACTTGTATAATATTTTTAATGCCATTGATATTCTGCAGAATAACTTCTTCTTTTATTCCGCAATAATTTAGCCAAGACTTGGCATCATTATGTCACCCCCGCTTGAGTTGTTGGTGTTTTTGGCTAGATTTTGAAGCAATTTTGGGGAGCCTCTTGTTATCCATGTTGTTTATCTTGTTATTGTACATTAAGTACCTAATCATAGTTGTGCTCTCAATGGGGGGAAGGCTCGCTTCAATGAGGAGGATAGGATAGGGTGTATTGCCCTTAATTTTGAGATTATAAGTTATAAAATTCTTTTGGATTTGCTCTATCTTTCTCTAGGATTCTTGAGAGATACTACATCCCCAAACTTCACATCCCTACAAGATAACAATAGTGACAAGAGTCTCAAAGAGGAGCTTTTTTTTATCCCAAAGACAAAGGTTTGTTAATTTACAATTATTTTCAAGCTCATAATAAGATTTCCACCCTCCATTTATCCTTTTCTCAATGTTATAGTTCCAATTGAGCTTGTGATGAAAATCGGTTCCAAGATACTTGTACGAAGACACTTCCTCCAAGATATTATTGTCATATACAAAATTATTGTGGGTGATCTTGTTGGATTTAATGATCATAGCCTTTGTTTTTTCGGTGTTCATAGTCATACATGTACTAGAGCAGAAGTCCTTGAGGATTCTAAGTTGCTTACTAAGGTCATAGAGATTCCTTTCCACAAGAACAATAACATCGACATAGAGAAGAAGGATGATTACTATACTAGCAAGAATTGGTCCAACACAACCTGCAGCTTCCAAACAATCTTCTAACTTGTTAATGTAAATGCCAAAAAGGATTGGGGATACGGGACAACTTATAAAAGTGGAAATCCTTTATTTTTCAAAATAAAATGATACTAATACATATATTGCTAAAATCTTGAAAAGAAGGAAAATAAATAAATTCTTATAAGTAGATTTTGTTGAAGAAGAATTTTTACACGACAACAATAATTTCAATTTGAAATTCAAATTGACATATTATCCAATATAAAATTTTCTTTATTAATTTTTTTTTACTTATAAGGATAAACACAAATTTAACGCATTGGGATTAATAAAAAAATCTAGAGACAACACTTCACAATAAAACAAATGGGTAAGAGTGAGGAAATTATATATGATTCTCCAATCCTATTAAAAATTTTCAATATTGCAAATATAGATATTTGTCCAAACTTTTTTATGGGACATGGAACTAACTAAATGCCCAATAAACATTACACACACATATCTATGTGTATGTGTGTGTGTGTTTCAATTGGTTCTAGCCTGAGTGGTAGAGAGGAGAAGTTGTTATCCTCCCCACTTGGGTTCATGATCCAGATTATTTTGAGCACGAAATGAGAGCAGAGATATAACAAAGAAATATACAGAGATATTGCAAGGAAGCCAATAATATAACAGATATATATCACAGATATAAAAATAAACACAGAGATACATTAATACACAATTTCTATTAATGAGCAAAATGTACAGAAACTGTAAAAATACAGAGTGTAGGAACTCGCTAGAATGGTGACAACTTATCTATGAGAAGAGATGTGATGGCTGCGCTCATTCGCAAAAAGATGATTGTTACAATGAGGATCCAAAGGCATTTTTAACATAAGGAAAATCCAAAACTCTAACCCCGGAAGATGAAAAGCCAAAAGGTTTGCGGGCCTCGATGGGGGTAGTTGATACGTCAACTTCCTGGGGGCGTAACTTTTTCATACAATATTCGTTTAGGGCACTCGATACATCGTTGGAAAGGTCTATCTGAGAAGAACACATTTCGATTGGCCCGAGCTAGTGCTAAAAATAGTCGCCCAAGCCCGAAGTGCCCAAAAAACATCATTTAGGGCCTCAAAATGGCCCCGGAAGTTTGGGACCTAAAAAACTACCAAGGTGGAAAACTATTTTTCGAGCCACTGGAATTGGTGGGTGGCCACCGATGTCCACCTGGATTAGTTTAAATCCCACTTTGTGACATGTTCTCTCTTTGTAAGATAATTTTTGATTGGGGTTGACAAGGTACCTGCAATCTGATCCTCACATATGAGCTAGAGGGCAGGAGTGTGCCAAAATGGATATGGAGGCACACACGCTTGTGTGTGTGTGTGCGAATTGGGTCTAGCTTGGGTGATTGAGAGAAGGATTATTATCCTCCCCATCTAAGATCAATTCCTGCAAGTGACATGTTGATCTCTCAATGAGTATATTGTTGTATGGGCCTTGAACCCTGAATAATCCAATTTACGTTGATTAACATCCTCACAATGAGGAGAAGTGCTCGATTAGTTTCCCTAAATATGTATTTTGCGAAAAAATAATATATATATATATATATACACACACACACATAGAGAGAGGGGTGCATAATCAATTGGATGTAGCTCGAGTGGTTGAGAGTAAAAGTTGTTAACCTCCCCATCGAGGTTAAAATCCCACTTTGTGTCTCTTTTGCTCTTAATGAGCCAATTTTTTATGAACTATATATGATTTAGTCACGAGTTGTTGATGTGGCCTTGTGCCATGAATAATTTAGGGTTTACCCTGGGTACCATCCTCATAATGAGGGGAAGTTCCTAGGTAGTTTGCCTCGAGATGTGTCAATATATAGATATGTCTGTGTAGCATAATAGGCTAGCTTGAGTGGTTGAGTTCTTTGAGATTCAAGCTCATGTAAAAGCTCTTGGTGTCAATCCCTTGGGCTAGATGCCTCTATTGCATGCCTCACTCAATGTCCCTACCAAGTCAGGAACCATAATCAATGCCAATGGGTTTACATTGGGTACCATTAATGAAATGTGAGGAAGTCCCTGTGGGTTTCCCCATAGGTTTTCCTTGGAAGAATAATTTCCCACACGCTCTCACATATTAAGCATTTAGAGTCAGGAAATTAGTATTGTAACATACCCACTACGGGAACTAAGATTTTTCGGCTTTTTCCTTCTTTTCATCGAGGAACAAAATTCCCCGAATACCTATGGGGCCTGATACAGACCCTGCCATCCCTTATCCGTACTCATATGATCGGCGGCTATGACCATAGGCCTTACCGGAGAGGTACTTCCAGCTTTCGTGATTCGGGAAATTGCGCTACATGCGATCCCCTGCTCTCTTGTCTCTCGAAGTGCTGAAATCCAAAGGGGACCAATAATTTGTCATAACTAAAAATTGCCTCGGATTTAAAATATGGCACTCCACTTTTTGGGGTTTACTCCATCGAGATTTCGGGATGTGCGATGACAGGAGGTCTCGCACCTGGGTTTCCCGTGATCCGAAACTCCGAAACACCAAGCTCTAACATGCTTCACTATTTCGGGGTTTCCTCCATCGGGATTTCGGGATGTGCGACGACAGGAGGTCTCGTGCCTGGGTTTCCCAAAAGCCGATATTCCGAAACACCAAACTCTAACATGCTCCACTATTTCGGGAATTTATCCATCGAGATTTTGGGATGTGCGATGACAGGAGGTCTCGCACCTGGGTTTCCTGGGAGCCGATACCGAAATATGATAACTTTTCCACACTCTATCTTTCGGGATATCACAAGTCGGGACTTCAGGATTTGCAAGTACAAGGGATCTCGCCCTTGGATATTCCGAATGCCGAAACACCGAAATATTGGGATTTAGCCATACACTGTTATTTTGAGATTTCACATGTCGGGATTTCTGGACATGCGAGTACAAGGAAACTCGCACTTAGGTACCCTGGGTGTTGAAACACCGCAATGTCCCAACCCCTCCACACGCTGTCATTTCGGGTTTTCGTGAATCGGGGTTTCGGGACTTGCGAGTACAGGAGAACTCGCACTTAGGTACCCCAGGTGCCGAAACTCCGAAAACTCATAACTTACCCACACGCTAGCATTTTGGGATACCATATGTCAGGATTTCGCGAGTCGTGAGGACAAGGGTTCTTACCCTTTGATCTCCCGAGTGTCAAAAAGCTGAAACGCTTACCGACCGCCATGTGTATTCTACAGCTGGACGGTCCAGGTACTCCCATGGGTCTTGGAATCGATGGTCTCAATTTCTTCGCTACTTACGAAGGTTAAAAGGGGTCAAGGCATTAATGCCTGCGTTCCTTCATCCAATTTAACAGTTGTAACATACCTTAGATCCTCCGAAAGGATCTCATTTGTGCATTTAGCAAGAGGAAGGGTATCCTGGGCACCTAACGTCCGAAACATCACAAATCATCCATGCTAGTTCTTTTCGGGGTTTTGCTAATCGGGATTTCAGGATTGGTGAGTACAAGGGAACTTACCCTTAGGTGTCCCGGGTACCAAAACGCCGAAACATCACAACTAATCACGCTATACTCATTTCAGGGTTTCACAAGTCGGGATTTCGCATCTGGCGAATACAAGAAAACTGACCCTTGGGTTTCCCGGTTGCCGAAACACCGAAATACCGAGCTCTAAGAGACCCACTCTCTTTCTCATGCAAGGTTTTCAAACTTAGGCCTTAAAGTCCTTCATCGGGTTCCTGGGAAGATTTCCACCGGGTTTTATGACTAGACTGAGAGGTCTTCTTAAATCCCTGAACTATTAACATCTGTGATAGATCAAAGAAAATTCAGGATTTTACCAAGACTGGAGACGTTTCATGGAACTTACCACTGCTCGATAATGTAAGGGAATGATACCGAAAGGGTGTCCCTGTGAGGAATTCTATCCAGTGCATCACAACAGACAAATAAGGGAAACCACCTCCCGAGAATAGACTTAAAAACTGGATTCGTTCAAATACATATATCTATATATAAATAAGCCGAATGTGGTCATTCCAACATAAGCATGCAACCACCATTCTNAAATAATCCGGATCAATATTGCTCTTACCATCTCATAAGTGTGGATGGGAACTCTCCAATTCTTATTTGGGAGAGCCCAAACCTCCAGGATTTGGAGGAAATAAGGGACTCTACCCTTGGTGTTTGTGGCAAGAGGCCTATTGGTAGTAGGTTGGTTTGACACTCAAGGAAAAGGGGTAACACTATACTTGTTTCTAACGGTGAAGAAGACAATGTAGTGCAATTTTTGGAAGAGGAATATTTTGCCCTTATTAAGAAGCTCAAAACAAGCAACTTTGCATTGTCTTGAATAGGAATCCCATGGAGGAGGCTTATATAGAAGTTGCCAAGCTAGAGAGGGAGGCATGGCTGGTGTTAGCACATGTAAATTTTCACATGAAAAATTGTAATTTGGGCAAACTTGATTTGATGGCTGAAGCAGCAGAGAATCGAACCACTGGAGCTTGATTGATTCATTTTTGCTATTTTGACCTTTTTTTGAAGGTTACATGCATCAAAACCCTAATTTTTAAAAATTCCTTAGAGATTTGAAGATTGCATGCAAGTGCACAGTGTTTTTGATCAAAGGATGGACTATTACAGGTGATGATATCATATTTCTACCCATACATATGCTGGAGTGTTTTTGTTTTGATATAAGAATTGTAAATGCAAAATTTGTAGTTGCACAGCAGCCTTGCTGGGCAATTGTAACAATCCTATTTTCAAGTAGCAAAATGAGGTTTCCTTGTCAAGTTTTGAGTGGGAAGCTCAATCAGTTGAGTGATAATGAGATAGACACTATGAATGCATCAATATAAGCAGTTTATCACTCAGAGGTAATTTGGGCTCATTCATTGCAGTTTCACATATATTAGGGTTTTTAAGTTTTGAGAGGCAAATGATTTTTTGAAGGAGGGCAAAGGGGTTCTAGGGCACCATGTCATCATCATGAAGCTATTATCACCATCAAATATTTTCATCTATCATCCAAAGTGAAAAAGAATGGACAAAATGCAAAAAGGGGGTTTCGTTGTGCAATTGTCCTAGTATTATTTTTGAGAAACAAAGTGGGTTTCATCTTGTCCTTTTTTGAATTGGAGGTCAAAACAGTTAGAATATGATGTCTCAGACATCATCATTGTATCAACTTGATCAGGTTATCAGTCAGTACATGTAGCTTCATTTTTGCAATATTGAGGCACATTAAGGTTTTGAAGATTTGTGAAGGTAATGATGTTTTGAAAGAGGTTGTAGAGGTTCTAAGGCCACCTATCATCATCATGAAGACTAAATTTACCATCAGTCACTCATCACACAACATTCAAATCTAAAACAAGATGAAAAGGAAGTTGTTGTGCACGGGCGCAAGGCACGCTGCACAAATGATTGTTTTAGTGGTCAACTTCAAGATTGCTTTCTGACCAACTAGAGAGGAGTTTTGAAAAACCCAAAGATGTTTTTGTCAAGAATGGACCCAATAAAAAAATCCTTTCTCATAGTTGCAACATGTGTTATAGTTTGGGAGTTTTGAATGAATATTTACAACCCATTTTTCCAGATTTAAGCATTTAACGTTTTCCTGTTTTAGTCGTCATCTTTGGGCGCATATTTCGAGAAGTTGGAGAAGAATTTAGACGTTTTTGTCAAGCACGGACCCAATAACAAAAAACTCTCTCATTTTTTTACACACGTGTCATGATTTGGAATATATGAGATGATCTTTGAGGCCTATTTTCCAAAATTTCGCCCAACCAGATTTGCTGACAAAATTATAGAAGTTTTTGAAATTCGACTTGATGGACCTCCAACTCAGCAAGGTTGACCCCAAATTGATTTGGATATTGAAGCTTGAATATTGTTCTCTCAAATCCCATGATTTTATCTCCATTTAGCCCATTTTAAGTGAGTCAAATATCGGATCCTAGATAATAGGATATTGACAGATTTTGCAAATATCTTATCCCTAAAGCATTGTAACAACTCTCTATCTTTGGGAAAAGATGGATTTCGACCCCCTTAGGATAGAATATGATATTTTTCTATATATTTAATGAGGAGAGAGGTCCAAAGGGGGTTGGTTTGAGAGGGAGAGAAAGACCTGGTGCATTTTGTAAATCTTCTGAAATTTTATTTGCAAAGTGATTAATCCAAGAAGCCCATAACTCTTTCTTGCAGAGATTCATGTGTTAGTATGTTTTCAGTCTGTGATTATCTCATGTGAATGTGTTTCTTCATCTCAAATACCATATTAATGTGTATGTCTTCTTAATATTCAATCAAGATATATGTTTCATAATTCATCTGTTGTTGATGCTCTATTTCATGTGATTGAATATTTCACCATTTCATCTAAAGCTATTTTAGAATTCACCCTTGTTAGGTGCTCTACTATAGTGGATTGTTTATCCTTAATTTTGTTATCACCCTAATATAATTAAGTGACTGAAAGGATGTTAACTATCTTTCCTCTGTCTTGATTGGTTCATTTACCAGTGGATGGTCATTTTGATCTATTCTTAGAAGACTCCATTGCCTAATGGTTTATCCTTCACCCTGTTCAACCACAATAAAAGTTTAAAATCCTGTCAAAACCCACAGATCTGACCTTTGTTTTCAGCTATTGAACCTTCTTTGAGCTTATCTTCAGTTAGAAAATCCATTCCATTCCCCATCAAAAGGGTGAATATCACAAGTTGATGAACTTTGATCATTTACATGCTCTATCTACTTGAGTATTTTGTATATATCTGAATTTCTACCTATTAATAGAATGATACTTTTTACTTATTAAAAAAATATAACTTTAACAATTTTATGTGATAGTTTATTTTTTGTTTAGTTTTAGTTTTATATTATAGTGTTTTTTAATTTTTTGAATAATGCTATTGTTTTTATGTTGATACCTTTATTAATAAATAAATAAATAAATACACATAGGATGACCAATTTATTAAGCAAAACAATGTCAATAATATGATGATGATGATGATGATGATGATTATGATGATGGTGGTTAATGTCCACTGAGACCAAAATTGGTCTATCGAACCTTAATACAAATAAGAGATTACTTGGATTTCTTTAAAATGTTATTTCGATGCTTGAAAAGCATTAAGAGAAGCGTTCCAAGATCACTAAAGTTTTGATGACTTAGATGGTTAGGAAGGTCGGTATTGGGACAAATATTTGGAAATTGGGATCTAATTTGGGTATATGCAGGGCATTCTATGAGAAAGTGCTTTTCATCTCCAACCCTCTTGGTGTCACAAATGTGACATATTATTTCTTGCCATGGTGTTTTGGGGATTGTCCAACACCCAGTTTCACTATGCAGCTCATGATAATTAATCATTATTTTAGCAATGTTGATTCTCTTCTTTACACTAGTCAAAACAAAGAGATGTTTTTTATATTCAAGATTATGGATAACCACCTCCTTATAATATCTTAATTTTCTTTTATCCTCTAATTCTTTATCACACCATAGATTCTCCTTAAATTTAACTTGTATAATATTTTTAATGCCATTGATATTCTGCAGAATAACTTCTTCTTTTATTCCGCAATAATTTAGCCAAGACTTGGCATCATTATGTCACCCCCGCTTGAGTTGTTGGTGTTTTTGGCTAGATTTTGAAGCAATTTTGGGGAGCCTCTTGTTATCCATGTTGTTTATCTTGTTATTGTACATTAAGTACCTAATCATAGTTGTGCTCTCAATGGGGGGAAGGCTCGCTTCAATGAGGAGGATAGGATAGGGTGTATTGCCCTTAATTTTGAGATTATAAGTTATAAAATTCTTTTGGATTTGCTCTATCTTTCTCTAGGATTCTTGAGAGATACTACATCCCCAAACTTCACATCCCTACAAGATAACAATAGTGACAAGAGTCTCAAAGAGGAGCTTTTTTTTATCCCAAAGACAAAGGTTTGTTAATTTACAATTATTTTCAAGCTCATAATAAGATTTCCACCCTCCATTTATCCTTTTCTCAATGTTATAGTTCCAATTGAGCTTGTGATGAAAATCGGTTCCAAGATACTTGTACGAAGACACTTCCTCCAAGATATTATTGTCATATACAAAATTATTGTGGGTGATCTTGTTGGATTTAATGATCATAGCCTTTGTTTTTTCGGTGTTCATAGTCATACATGTACTAGAGCAGAAGTCCTTGAGGATTCTAAGTTGCTTACTAAGGTCATAGAGATTCCTTTCCACAAGAACAATAACATCGACATAGAGAAGAAGGATGATTACTATACTAGCAAGAATTGGTCCAACACAACCTGCAGCTTCCAAACAATCTTCTAACTTGTTAATGTAAATGCCAAAAAGGATTGGGGATACGGGACAACTTATAAAAGTGGAAATCCTTTATTTTTCAAAATAAAATGATACTAATACATATATTGCTAAAATCTTGAAAAGAAGGAAAATAAATAAATTCTTATAAGTAGATTTTGTTGAAGAAGAATTTTTACACGACAACAATAATTTCAATTTGAAATTCAAATTGACATATTATCCAATATAAAATTTTCTTTATTAATTTTTTTTTACTTATAAGGATAAACACAAATTTAACGCATTGGGATTAATAAAAAAATCTAGAGACAACACTTCACAATAAAACAAATGGGTAAGAGTGAGGAAATTATATATGATTCTCCAATCCTATTAAAAATTTTCAATATTGCAAATATAGATATTTGTCCAAACTTTTTTATGGGACATGGAACTAACTAAATGCCCAATAAACATTACACACACATATCTATGTGTATGTGTGTGTGTGTTTCAATTGGTTCTAGCCTGAGTGGTAGAGAGGAGAAGTTGTTATCCTCCCCACTTGGGTTCATGATCCAGATTATTTTGAGCACGAAATGAGAGCAGAGATATAACAAAGAAATATACAGAGATATTGCAAGGAAGCCAATAATATAACAGATATATATCACAGATATAAAAATAAACACAGAGATACATTAATACACAATTTCTATTAATGAGCAAAATGTACAGAAACTGTAAAAATACAGAGTGTAGGAACTCGCTAGAATGGTGACAACTTATCTATGAGAAGAGATGTGATGGCTGCGCTCATTCGCAAAAAGATGATTGTTACAATGAGGATCCAAAGGCATTTTTAACATAAGGAAAATCCAAAACTCTAACCCCGGAAGATGAAAAGCCAAAAGGTTTGCGGGCCTCGATGGGGGTAGTTGATACGTCAACTTCCTGGGGGCGTAACTTTTTCATACAATATTCGTTTAGGGCACTCGATACATCGTTGGAAAGGTCTATCTGAGAAGAACACATTTCGATTGGCCCGAGCTAGTGCTAAAAATAGTCGCCCAAGCCCGAAGTGCCCAAAAAACATCATTTAGGGCCTCAAAATGGCCCCGGAAGTTTGGGACCTAAAAAACTACCAAGGTGGAAAACTATTTTTCGAGCCACTGGAATTGGTGGGTGGCCACCGATGTCCACCTGGATTAGTTTAAATCCCACTTTGTGACATGTTCTCTCTTTGTAAGATAATTTTTGATTGGGGTTGACAAGGTACCTGCAATCTGATCCTCACATATGAGCTAGAGGGCAGGAGTGTGCCAAAATGGATATGGAGGCACACACGCTTGTGTGTGTGTGTGCGAATTGGGTCTAGCTTGGGTGATTGAGAGAAGGATTATTATCCTCCCCATCTAAGATCAATTCCTGCAAGTGACATGTTGATCTCTCAATGAGTATATTGTTGTATGGGCCTTGAACCCTGAATAATCCAATTTACGTTGATTAACATCCTCACAATGAGGAGAAGTGCTCGATTAGTTTCCCTAAATATGTATTTTGCGAAAAAATAATATATATATATATATATACACACACACACATAGAGAGAGGGGTGCATAATCAATTGGATGTAGCTCGAGTGGTTGAGAGTAAAAGTTGTTAACCTCCCCATCGAGGTTAAAATCCCACTTTGTGTCTCTTTTGCTCTTAATGAGCCAATTTTTTATGAACTATATATGATTTAGTCACGAGTTGTTGATGTGGCCTTGTGCCATGAATAATTTAGGGTTTACCCTGGGTACCATCCTCATAATGAGGGGAAGTTCCTAGGTAGTTTGCCTCGAGATGTGTCAATATATAGATATGTCTGTGTAGCATAATAGGCTAGCTTGAGTGGTTGAGTTCTTTGAGATTCAAGCTCATGTAAAAGCTCTTGGTGTCAATCCCTTGGGCTAGATGCCTCTATTGCATGCCTCACTCAATGTCCCTACCAAGTCAGGAACCATAATCAATGCCAATGGGTTTACATTGGGTACCATTAATGAAATGTGAGGAAGTCCCTGTGGGTTTCCCCATAGGTTTTCCTTGGAAGAATAATTTCCCACACGCTCTCACATATTAAGCATTTAGAGTCAGGAAATTAGTATTGTAACATACCCACTACGGGAACTAAGATTTTTCGGCTTTTTCCTTCTTTTCATCGAGGAACAAAATTCCCCGAATACCTATGGGGCCTGATACAGACCCTGCCATCCCTTATCCGTACTCATATGATCGGCGGCTATGACCATAGGCCTTACCGGAGAGGTACTTCCAGCTTTCGTGATTCGGGAAATTGCGCTACATGCGATCCCCTGCTCTCTTGTCTCTCGAAGTGCTGAAATCCAAAGGGGACCAATAATTTGTCATAACTAAAAATTGCCTCGGATTTAAAATATGGCACTCCACTTTTTGGGGTTTACTCCATCGAGATTTCGGGATGTGCGATGACAGGAGGTCTCGCACCTGGGTTTCCCGTGATCCGAAACTCCGAAACACCAAGCTCTAACATGCTTCACTATTTCGGGGTTTCCTCCATCGGGATTTCGGGATGTGCGACGACAGGAGGTCTCGTGCCTGGGTTTCCCAAAAGCCGATATTCCGAAACACCAAACTCTAACATGCTCCACTATTTCGGGAATTTATCCATCGAGATTTTGGGATGTGCGATGACAGGAGGTCTCGCACCTGGGTTTCCTGGGAGCCGATACCGAAATATGATAACTTTTCCACACTCTATCTTTCGGGATATCACAAGTCGGGACTTCAGGATTTGCAAGTACAAGGGATCTCGCCCTTGGATATTCCGAATGCCGAAACACCGAAATATTGGGATTTAGCCATACACTGTTATTTTGAGATTTCACATGTCGGGATTTCTGGACATGCGAGTACAAGGAAACTCGCACTTAGGTACCCTGGGTGTTGAAACACCGCAATGTCCCAACCCCTCCACACGCTGTCATTTCGGGTTTTCGTGAATCGGGGTTTCGGGACTTGCGAGTACAGGAGAACTCGCACTTAGGTACCCCAGGTGCCGAAACTCCGAAAACTCATAACTTACCCACACGCTAGCATTTTGGGATACCATATGTCAGGATTTCGCGAGTCGTGAGGACAAGGGTTCTTACCCTTTGATCTCCCGAGTGTCAAAAAGCTGAAACGCTTACCGACCGCCATGTGTATTCTACAGCTGGACGGTCCAGGTACTCCCATGGGTCTTGGAATCGATGGTCTCAATTTCTTCGCTACTTACGAAGGTTAAAAGGGGTCAAGGCATTAATGCCTGCGTTCCTTCATCCAATTTAACAGTTGTAACATACCTTAGATCCTCCGAAAGGATCTCATTTGTGCATTTAGCAAGAGGAAGGGTATCCTGGGCACCTAACGTCCGAAACATCACAAATCATCCATGCTAGTTCTTTTCGGGGTTTTGCTAATCGGGATTTCAGGATTGGTGAGTACAAGGGAACTTACCCTTAGGTGTCCCGGGTACCAAAACGCCGAAACATCACAACTAATCACGCTATACTCATTTCAGGGTTTCACAAGTCGGGATTTCGCATCTGGCGAATACAAGAAAACTGACCCTTGGGTTTCCCGGTTGCCGAAACACCGAAATACCGAGCTCTAAGAGACCCACTCTCTTTCTCATGCAAGGTTTTCAAACTTAGGCCTTAAAGTCCTTCATCGGGTTCCTGGGAAGATTTCCACCGGGTTTTATGACTAGACTGAGAGGTCTTCTTAAATCCCTGAACTATTAACATCTGTGATAGATCAAAGAAAATTCAGGATTTTACCAAGACTGGAGACGTTTCATGGAACTTACCACTGCTCGATAATGTAAGGGAATGATACCGAAAGGGTGTCCCTGTGAGGAATTCTATCCAGTGCATCACAACAGACAAATAAGGGAAACCACCTCCCGAGAATAGACTTAAAAACTGGATTCGTTCAAATACATATATCTATATATAAATAAGCCGAATGTGGTCATTCCAACATAAGCATGCAACCACCATTCTNGGAAGTCCCTGTGGGTTTCCCCATAGGTTTTCCTTGGAAGAATAATTTCCCACACGCTCTCACATATTAAGCATTTAGAGTAAGGAAATTAGTATTGTAACATACCCACTACGGGAACTAAGATTTTTCGGCTTTTTCCTTCTTTTCACCGAGGAACAGAATTCCCCGAATACCTATGGGGCTTGATACAGACCCTGCCATCCCTTATCTGTACTCATATGATCGGCGACTATGACCATAGGCCTTACTAGAGACGTACTTTCGGCTTTCACGATTTGGGAAATTGCGCTGCATGCGATCCCCTGCTCTCTTGTCTCTCGAAGTGCCGAAATCCGAAGGGGACCACTAGTTTGTCATAACTAAAAATTACCTCGGATTTAAAATATGGCACTCCACTTTTTGGGGTTTACTCCATCGAGATTTCAGGATGTGCGATGACAGGAGGTCTCGCACCTGGGTTTCCCAGGATCCGAAACTCCGAAACACCAAGCTCTAACATGCTTCACTATTTCGGGGTTTCCTCCATCGGGATTTCGGGATGTGCGACGACAGGAGGTCTCATGCCGAGGTTTCCCGAGAGCCAATATTCCGAAACACCAAACTCTAACATGCGCCACTATTTTGGGAATTTATCCATCGAGGTTTCAGGATGTGCGATGACAGGAGGTATCGCACCTGGGTTTCCCGGGAGCCGATACCGAAATATGATAACTTTTCCACACTCTATCTTTCGGGATATCGCAAGTCGGGACTTCGGGATTTGCAAGTACAAGGGATCTCGCCCTTGGATATTCCGAATGCCGAAACACCAAAATATCGGGATTTAGCCATACACTGTTATTTCAGGATTTTGCATGTCGGGATTTCTGGACTTGCGAGTACAAGGAAACTCGCACTTAGGTACCCCAGGTGCTGAAACGCCGAAATGTCCGAACCCCTCCACACGCTGTCATTTCAGGTTTTTGTGAATCGGGTTTTCGGGACTTGCGAGTACAGTAGAAATCACACTTAGGTACCCCGGGTGCCGAAACTCCGAAAACTCATAACTTACCCACATGCTAGCATTTCGGGATTCCATATGTCGGGATTTCGCGAGTCGTGAGGACAAGGGTTCTTACCCTTTGATCTCCTGGGTGCCAAAAAGCCGAAACGCTTACCGGACACCACGTGTATTCTACAGTTGGATGATTCAAGTACTCCCATGGGTCTTGGAATCGATGGTCTCGATTTCTTCGCTACTTACGAAGGTTAAAAGGGGTCGAGGCATTAATGCCTGCATTCCTTCATTCAATTTAACAGTCGTAACATACCTTAGATCCTCCGAAAGGATCTCATTCATGCATTTAGCAAGAGGAAGGGTATCCTGGGCACCGAACCTCCGAAACATCACAACTCATCCATGCTAGTTCTTTTTGGGGTTTTGCTAATCGGGATTTCAGGACTGGTGAGTACAAGGGAACTTACCCTTAGGTGTCCCGGGTACCGAAACGCCGAAACATCACAACTAATCACGCTATACTCATTTCGAGGTTTCGCAAGTCGGGATTTCGCGTCTGGCGAATACAAGAAAACTGACCCTTGGGTTTCCCGGTTGCCGAAACACCGAAATACCGAGCTCTAAGAGACCCACTCTCTCTCTCTCGTGCAGGGTTTTCAAACTTAGGCCTTAAAGTCCTTCGTCAGGTTCCTGGGAAGATTTCCACCAGGTTTTATGACTAGACTGAGAGGTCTTCTTAAATCCCTGAACTATTAACATCTGTGATAGATAAAAGAAAATTCAGGATTTTACCAAGGTGGTAGTCCTTTTAGGGAACTTACCCCAGCTCTGGAATGTAAGGGAACGATCCCGAAAGGGTGTCCCTGTGAGGAATTCTATCCAGGGCAGCACAAGAGACAAATAAGGGAAACCACCTCCCAAGAACAGACTTAAAAACTGGATTCATTCAAATACATATATCTATATATAAATAAGCCGAATGTAGTCATTCCAACATAAGCATGCAACCACCATTCCGATAAAAGCACCATACAGACATTTCTACATAGAAACCATTATAAGTGTTCAAACCATGAACATACATTCCAAGATATTTAAATTCAAGATACAAGATATAACACTTATCAGAAAAACACCGAGTTTGATGCAACTTCTGAGAGGGGTGCTCGTTTCCACCCAACCGTAGGCTCAACAACTCCGAATGGATTTACCGCTAGCCACCCCCGAGCTAGATCACGATGCTTGAGACCCTCTGTCTCGGTTATTCAGCGATCGAGAACGAAGGTTACTCTCCTTCTTCTCTGCTATCGCTCACTCTGTATTTTGTTCTAGAGTTCTTCCGATCTCTTTCCTACGATCTCTCCCTCGCATCCCCCCCCATTTCCACACCTTTTACCTACCTTTTCTTTTCTGGCGAGGTTGCGTGTGGCACGAATTTCCCCGCGGTGGTCAGGTCTGAGGCCTCCATGGATGGGCAGTTCACCCCCATCCCTTATTAACTCATGAGGAGCCTCTTCACCTACCATCCTGGCGAGTAATTCATTTCGGGGCCAGCGAGCCGCTCTTGGTTCTCCGGGCCAATGAAGACCAAATACGGTATTGGTTT
>JZKD02S0305262.1:0-10088 GCA_000966675.3 Picea glauca | reverse complement strand
GATTTTTTCAATGGAGTTGCCACTTGGAAAGGAATCACACAAAGCTAACCAATGCAAGCTCAAAGAATTTTAGGGACTAAAAAATTTATTGTTTAGTTCTTAAAGAATTAAGTTAAGTCGTTTTGACCAAGGACAAATGACTTGTCCCTGACAACGACGCAAAAGATGTTGCCGTCCTTATACACACTTGCAAACGTGAGCCAAGTCCTTCTCACTTAGTGTGTCCTTGGAGGCACAATGCCTAGGTTCAAAGCCCACGCTATCACTTTGGCTTGAACCTCTTCTGTCTAGGCTTACTCCTAGGGAAGCCAAGGGGGCTAGTCTCCAGTTTCTAGATAAGATTTAGAGTTTAAGTTCTAGGAGTTGATTTTAATTTGTTAAGGTTTGGGGGGAGCCTAACCTATGATGCTAAAGCAGCAATGCAAGATGCAAAGGTTTCTATGTCAAGCAAGCCTTTCCCTAGGTCAACTAAGACTAGTGCCTAAGGTTGGGCAAGGGGTCAACTAATAGTTAAAGGATGTTTCGTTATAATATGATTACAAAAGATTACAAAAGAATAGTTATTCTTCAAAATTGCTAGATACAAGTTATTACAACAAAGAATGCTAGAAATACAATGATACAACACAACAAGCTAACCATGTTTTTTTAGATGTGCAGGAATTAAAGAAGATCAAGGCATTAGCATCATCAACACATTGAGCTTATCATCAACATTCACAATTTACCAGGATACTTGGAAGATTTAGAAATTCTAAGCACAAGTGTTCAAGCATAGTTAAGGTACTTAGTTAATTACCCCAAAGTATTACTTGTAAATGATTAAGTTGCAAGTATTAAACCACAAGATGGATTAAATTAAACCAAGGTTTACTTGCTTAGTGAGTTAAGTGTTTTTAAGATTTGAAAGGATTTTAATTACCCTTATTAGATGCTTCATCAAAAACCTCCTCCCCCGATTGCCAAATGGCTGTTGGATGCTCAAGAAGTGGGGCAACGAGGCCTACCCTAACTTCAAAGGTTAGCGCTAAGAATTGAGTTTTTATGGAAAGGACGTCGCGCGCCGTGAGACCGTCCCTGGTCTAGCACCTTCCGTTTCTCTACTCAATCCCCGTTTTAGATGGTGAAGATGGTGGTTCAAGGTACCCTATTAAGTCTATTAAGTATATATATCAATTGGTTAGACTTTTAGGTGTATTGAAGAGTGTTTAAGTGACCTTTAGATGCCTTAAATTGGTGATTTAGTGTCAAAACCGAAACTCTTATGAGCTTAAAAAGTGTGTTATTTAAGCATGAGAATGAAGAGCATTAACACATGTATAGCTATAGAAAGCAAGCTGAATAACGATTTAGTTTGTCACCATTGATTAAACATTAACATGAAAGCTTGTTATGAAAGAATACTAATGCACAAGGGCAAGAACAACTTGCCAAATAATGAAAATAAGAATTCAAGCTTATTACCACTTATCTTATGCTGTTGAAGCATTAAGAGAAGAGCATTAAGCGTGAAAGAGAAGCTTGAAAAATTAGATGTGTGCCTACACTATCAACTTATCCAACAATTCATTGACTCAAGTGTGTTGGCAAATGGCCTTAAAGATATGAAAACATGAAAGGAAAACCACTTACTAAACCATTAAAGCATTGTACATTTAATGTGTTAGATTAGAGCATGTAAACAAGATAGATCTTAAGATAGCTTATAACATGCAAGTAGATTTAAGCAAGTTGATTATGCCCCAAGGGCTTAACCTAAGGATTAATATGTTTAGAGATCTAGATCTAGAATATTTAAACCATTAAAGCATTAGAAGAGATCAATAACACATACTTGTCCTAGCCTTACGATTTGGGGGGTTTCTCTCCCAAGGTGTAGGCAATTATTAAGATTAGATAAGCATGAAAGAGAGATGAAAAACAAGCCAAGCAACTCAATGGCACAAGGTGGAGGCAAGCCTACCTTTATTGTGCCAATGAGGTTGTGAGGAAAGTAAGCAAGCCAAACAAACTATTAAGAAAGGGCTCACTAACTCCATGTCCTAGCTTAAGGAGATGTTTTAGAAATGAAAGACTTGAAATTTTGCACTAACCCTAAGCTACCCTAAGCTCACACATGGGAGGTAGGCCATACCAATTCTCCTCCCAAGCTATGAGCAAGCAAAAACCTACTAGAAAGTGAAGAAATAATGAGAAATGAGCTAGAAAATGGAAACGAGAGGTTGAGATTTGTTACCCACTTGAAGAGAAGGGTCTTGGAGTGCTGTGTGACTATTTTAGGGCAACTTAACCCCCTCAACCTGTTGAAAACCTGCAAAAACCAGCAAGCTATGCTTGCTGGAAAAACTACACACAACCAACAATGTGAAGAAAAATTTATGTTTTTAGGGCATAAATTTTTCTCCTTAAAAACTTGTGATAAAAGATGATTTAAGTGACCATTCTACTATGATAGGCTAGCTGAAATATAACATGGAATGAACAACAATGAAATCATGAGTAAAGAATGAGAAAGGAGTTTGTATGTGTTTTAAGGGAGGACTCTTCCTTGAGGCAATCCCAATAAAACCCTTGAAGCCAAACCTGCAAAACTTGATAAAATGATATGCATACAATAAGATAATATGGATGAATATGCTAATGAAATGAAATACTTGCACCCATTAACAAACCCACATATATAGATTAACAAGTCTACTCGTTGTTAGATCTACCCAAGTAAAACACTTTACCTAAGAATCTCTTCTATGCAATCACCATATCAAATATTAACAATATTACCTCATATGTAGCAAGAACAAGAATACTCGTTGCTCTTCCAATAATCCTCCAAAGTTTCTCTTTTATTACTCAAAAATGGATCTTGGAGAAATACTTGCTCCAAAACCCTAAGAGCCAAAGAATGGATGAAAGATGGACAAGAAAGAGAGAGAGAGATGAAAATCAAGTAGCATAACAATAGCTCAAGATATAGTGAGGAGGGAATGCGAAAAGGGATCTATTTATACTTGGAGAGACAAACCTACTTCTCTTGGATCAATGCCAAGTGTCCACCACCAAGCACAAGGTGAGATCCCAAGAAGGGGGGCAACCATCTAGGGTTTCAAGCACGGATCAAGGAGGTGGATGAGTGAGGGAGTGTTGGGATCAAGGAAAAAGGGAAGTGGGAGGCTAGGGAAGGCGTGCCAAGTGATAGGAGGGGCCCCAACTCAATAAAATAATTATTCTATAGGTTTCCACTTGAAGGGGGGTGTAACTCTCTTAGGAGGGCATACCACTTAGGGTTTAGTCTAGGAATGGAAGGGAATAAATGAGGGAAGGGTAGTGGAGATGAGCTAGGAGGTGAGGTGGAGGGTGAGGGAAGGTAATCCACCCAAGAGAGGGGTCCACCACCCCTTCTAGATGTAAGCTACAACCTTTCATCACCAAGGGGGGCGTAAATCCCCTAGGAGGGCGTGAGGGTTTGAGTGAAGTGAGGGGGTGAGGGTGTTTAAAAGGTTAGAAAAGGTTGGGTTGGGTAGGTTTAGGCTAGGAAACCTCTCTCTAATCTTTTTTCACCTTTACATCATCCTTTTAACTCATTATTACAAAAATTACTTTTTTGCCATGTCATGGCCTAGCAATTAAAATTGTTGTTATTGACTGACTGACACTCTGGGTGGACAAACCCATANCACATGGAGTTGACCCCCTAGTTGGATAGGTGGTCAACAGGATCCTTGTGAACTCTCAATGCTGATGAGCCTTTTTCTAATGACATGTGAGACACTACTATTTTTAGCAGTTTGAGTTCTAGGGCTTAGCTGGCGATTCCAAGTGCATATTCGGATTCCTTGCAAAAGATCGAATTTGATGAGCTTGATTTCATTGACATGCGAGAAGTTTCTATTTTTAGCAGTGCCTATTTTTAGGCGTGCTATATTTGGTAGTGTTGTCCTAACAGTTCCCAACATTTTTTGTCTTTTCCTATTTTTTAGGTAGATTGCTATATTTATCATGTCTATTTTTAGTAGTGCTATTATTAGCAGTTGTGGTCTCCATGCGACGTGACATGTTGCAGTAGGTAAAGGCGTCTTATTGGATAAATTTTGTAGTGGGATAAGGTTGAGTTGCATGGATAAGTTATGTTTTGAATGGATGACTCGTTAGCTATTATTGGCAAGAGAGGTTGACTTTCTTTCATGAGAAGGATGATATTATTAGACAACCAGTTTATTTTGGGAAGGTTCACTTATCTTGAGTTGAGACAACACTTCATGGACCTTGTATGAGCTTAGCTAATTTTGCACAGGGAGACTTTGCATGAGGAGGTGATGTTTTTGGACAGGTAGTCTTAAGATAGACTTTAATTTATCTTTCGTCCAGTCAACATTGCATCCAGGGTGCATGAGCTTGTCTAGATATGCATCAGAGAGATTTCATTTCATCTTCAATTCAATTCAGTTCAGTTAATTCAACACATCATGGAGTGTTAGGAAGGGCACCCGAGTTTGGGATAAAATTAGACAAGGCGACTTCACTCTATTTTGGTTCTTCTTCAATTTAAAATGAGTTAAACATGGTGCATGAAGGAGGTTGAGGAAAGGCGCATGGCTGGGATATTTTTGGAGGCACTTTGCATGAGTTAGGCGCCTTCCTTAGTCTCACAAGAAATCTACAAAGGAAGGGTGAATGCTCATTGTTTGGTAGAGTTTTTTGGAGTGAGCAACTAGTAGCCTTTCTTTTCCATCTTCTCTCCTCTTCTTGCTTCTTGTACTCTGCGCAAAGCCATATTATTGTGATCAATATTGTACTCAGTCTCTATGGTGCAACCAATATCTTGACTAATGCAAAGATAAAGTTGGACTATGTTATTTTCTCAACCTTTTGAACTTGGTTGTGCAATAATATCTCTTTGTGCAACACTGTAGGTGGTATATTTTGCCTCTAATTTGGTTGAATTTGTCATTTAGAGCGCATATTCCTCTTTAATTTATTTTCACACTTAGCTATTGCAAACTGAAAATTCTCTCATATCATTTAATTATCAATTTACTGTAGTCTTTGCTTGCTTAATTGCAGCCAAGGGCCACTATTTGTGTGCTTATTTATCATACTAACATGCAGGTCTTTAATTGATTTTCAGCGCATGAAGAAATAGGGATGCCCCTTGTGATTGGAAAAGCAACAATCCGAATGGAGAAGAACTTATCTAGTGACCTAGGGCTGATTGTTTAGTAGTTATTACTTAAATTTTCATGATGCAGGTCTTGGAATCATTACTGTCCCGTAGTGCAGATTTGAGTGATAACATACCCTAAAGGTGCCACACTCAAACAATACTATGGTATGAGGGTGTGTCTTACAATGAAGTATTAATCCAACAACAAGTCTCAACAAAATGATAGATGCAAGATAATACATTCAGAAATAAGACATCAATAGAGATTAAGAGGGAAAAAAATCCTCACATTAAACCCTCCTAGCATGGTAGATATACCCTTCACAAATGGCCCTTCAAAACAAGTTTTTTGCAAGGAATTTCTAGTATCCACCAACAACAATTAGAAGCAAAGCATAGCTTCACATATGATAAGCAAGATCCCTTAAAATTTCCATTAATCCTTCAACAAAGATATTCAACAAAGCTCCAAGACAAGAGACTCCTGACAAATCCAACCATGAATACAAGTGGAGAGAGCCACTCTTTAAATATTGTTTAGCTCCATTTCCTCTTACAATAAAATATGATTTGTATTCCTAGATCCACTAATCTCTCCAAGAACGATGATAAAATAATCTTGGAGTCTTCTATCTAATTCCATGCCTTTCTCCAAGGAAAACAATACAATAATTCTATCTCATAAGAAACTCATATGACGAGTCAAACAATGATAAAATAATGAGACTGGTTATGCCATGTAACTCCTCCAAAGGTGAGCGCTTCCCTCTTCAAGGGAATGAACCAAGAAATATGGTCCAAGGTAGCATGCGTGGCCTCCATAATTCAGATGTCCCATCCATATGTGTGAAAAGATGTGCAATGAAACCTCCAAGAATGGACATCTCCCTTCATCTAATGTATGGACCAAGTAAAATCTCCTAAAATGGCATGTGTGGACTCTTCCAAGGTTCCCATCAAGTAACATGACACGTGTGCCATATGGACCTCAAAGGATGGATCGACCCTCTACGAAGTGAGGTGGAATGCCATACATGTGACCATATGCTAGAAATAGTCCCCCAAGTTAAGGACATATCCTCAACAACCTCCATAGCACGATCACTAAGGTGTAATATCCCTCCAAAAGTGTGCAAACAACTAGCTCCAATGGAGTCAACAAACTAAGAAATGACATCAATCCATGTGCCAAATCATCATGATGCTCAATAAACTCCAAGAAGAAGGGGAGGACCCATTAAAACAATAATAAAATAATCTCATGCCTCAATAATGTGCCATCAAGGGTGAATCAATGGAGCACTCCACTAAGAATGGTACTCTAACTCGACCCATGTGCCAAGAGTATCCAAGTAAAGGTGTCCACACAATGAGGCTCAAACCATGCTACACCATGTCAAACATAGTCATTGAGAGGGCTAAAAACCATCTAGAAATGAGTGTATAGGAAGAGCACTCTCCTCAAACAAGGAGTTCATCATGCCAGGTCTCACCCTCATGCCAAACCAATCCATAAACATTAGGGTGTCCTTTCAATGTAGCCAAGTATCATCCAATATCATCAATTCCTTGCTAATGTGAGGCTAGATCAATCATAAATCAGTGCAAAGGTGGAGTGCTTACTCGAAATGAAGTCCGCATATTCTAAATATACCATCACTATGCCAATTATGCCCATATGACCTAGGGAATTTGTTCAAAAGAGCCACATCTCATTATACAATATCAATGCAAGGGCTAGATCACCATAAAACAATGTGTAGAAGTTGAGTGTTATCTAGAAACGATGAGCAAATATACCAAGAACAATACCACAATGCTAAGAAATCCCATGTGATTTAGGGTGTTCCTTAACCAAGGCAAGGAACCCATGAAAGTCATCAAAATATTCACTGTAATGCTGATTCAACAATGAAATGCATGCAACATGAAGAATACCAATAAATGAGCCATGACCATGACAATCCACCAAGGAGAAAAGTGAGTTTCCTCCACCAAAACACCAAGTTCGCGTCTCCAAGCATATGAGTGTAAGTCAAAATTGTCATGAATGGAAGAAAATCCATGAAGGTGTGTACCACATGTCCATCAAACGCTCCATATATGCTATCATGAAAATCCTGTCACGTGATGAAAATCACAAGTTTACTCTTCATACAATATGAGGGTTAACAAGAAGCATCTTGTAAGAAAAAGTTAGAAAAAGACAACTTTTTCCCCTTTCCCACAATGTTTTCCTTTTCATTTCAATTTTCTAGTATTTTTTTCCCAAGAAAAAAATAATGATTTTTGTTCAAAAAGAGAATGGGAATTACATTTCTTAGGTGCTTCCAGCACTTACAAAATCAAAATTGGTCCTAATATCAACTAGATCCCATTCAACTTAAAAAGATTTTTAAGATCTCCAAGTAGTCACCCTACCTTCTAGTATGACTACATCTTTTGTTGGAAATAAACATGGCTAACATGCCCATAATCTACTTCATTTTGTGAGCCTAATTAAACCCCTTATGCTGTGGCATTGTGCTTGCAAGCCACAATACTAGCCCTGAGGCGAATAACCCCCTATGGTGGATTGTGTTTAGGATTTCACAAAAAATTAAAAAAATGTAGCAGGATTAGAAGGAATATTTTTGCATAAGTTTTGTCTCCATCCATGGTCAACCATGAGAAAAATTTGCTAGCCAAAATTTCCTCATTGAAAATTTGTTGCAACCCATTGAGATAAGATAAGATAATTTATTAATGTCCAACCATTGACCTCAAAAATAGGTCAATGGAGTTGCTAAGTACAATAACATCAATACAAAGTGGGAGTGCATGAGCGACTCCTATAGAGCAAGAACAACAAGATCCAATGTTTAAGTACTAAGATATAAGCTCTTAGAATAGAGTTAAAAGAGAAAACCACTCAAAGAGGGAGTGCTAAAGATAGATACAAATATGTGTTTATTGTTGAGGGCCAAAACCTTGGGAGAAATGTCATGTACAAGGGAATAAGGGAGAGAAGATCATGAACAACTAGAGCTACCATCTAGATCGAGAGGTATGCCCCTCCTCCAAGTGAACTATCTCAATATGTGCATCTCTCCTAACATTCGAGGCCATAGAGAAGAAACACTAGATAGATGATTGGTTAGAAGAACTGGAAGAATTATGATGTGAAATGTGTCATTACATTGAAAAGGTAGGTTGTCGTTGGGATTTGGAGGAATTCAACTATCTGTTGGTGTGATGTGAACAACATGGGCTTTGGGACAACATCCCCATAGGGGTCTCAAAGAGGTAGGATGGGTTGTTGGTGGAGGGGCGTATGGCCCCTTGAGATCTCAAGGATCTAGAGGTGGGAGCGGTACTACTCTCAACATACTGCTTGGAGCCCCTGTTAGATGGAATCAATGGGAATAAAGATGTCCTTCTTGGTATTCATGTTTAGCTCCTACTTGGTTGAGAGGAGATGGCCATTAACATCTAGAGAATACCTAAATGGGGGAGGCTGGTCCATCGAGATACCCAGTGACTGCAGTTGACATGTGATCGCCAAAAGCTAGCAGTGAACATGCCTAGTGGGGATAAACAAGGAAATGGCCTCCGATGAACACTATGCTAGGTAAGGATAGTGGTCCGAACTTGTCGTTGAGTCAATGAAGCTCCATACATGATGTAGAAGCAAGACGAGGGTGAAAATGGTATTTTACTGGAAGGTATGGGCCATAAACTTTGCTTGAATGATAGGTTGGGGAACCATTAGTTTGCTTCTGACAATACACTCAGGGACCTAACTCACGTTATTGTTGTCGTCGTTTCCTTGCCATCGCTTCTCCTGCTAAATTTTGTCACCACTAGCTCAAGGTTCAATCTTCTCTCCTTGAAAGCCTCATTCTATCTCTTTATTAAAGCATGTTGGTATTTGTTTTTTCCAAAAATAAACANTCACATTTGCTTGATTCCTTGATTTGTCACCCTTAATTTTTGTCAATTCCTCTTCCAAACCTTTCCTTTTCTCTCTCATGCCTGTTTATCCCTTACTTTGCATGATAGCCCATGGTGGTCTTTGCTTTTCATCAAACTCTTAGAATTTTTTCCCTTCTTGATCACATTCATGGTGTTTGATTTTCTTGGTTTCTCTTTGACACCACTCCTTTCCCATCCTCATTCATGAGGACACCTAACTATCCTTCTATTTGTAAACAACCTCTTATTCATGGCTTTCCCTATCATAATGCCAATGGTGAGCTTCAAATATCCTTCGAAGTCTACTGAGAGATACTCGAGGTAAATTCTAATCAAATGCCTTCAATAAGTGTGACAAGCTTAGCATGTTCATTTGTTTTTACACCATATCTATATAGGAACATGACTTTCATTACCCCATTTTTATCCCGGATAACTCTGCCACTTCAGCCTAGGATGCCTTTGGCCACGCTGTCAAAGATCAATTTATAATCTCTTTCTGCTAATGGAATCCAAGTGGCCATAGCACTCCCAATGCCCAAACATTGTTCCTTTAACAAAAATATTTTTTAACCAAAAAGACAGAGCCTCTTCTTCCAAAGAAGATAGGGGATAATTTAGATTCTGATGGATTAACTTGTGGTGGGATTCTGTAATAGTGTTAACCATCCCAAATTTTATAAGAGGGTAGGGAATTTTACTTTAATATTTGGTTGTACCTCATATGCCAGAGGCCCCACATGATAAAAAGAGGGTTGTTTACTGGTTGGATCTCTCCTAGTGGCTTCCCTGGCCATTGAAAGTTGTTGAAATAATGTAACTGCGAAGAGCATTCTTATTATTATTTTATTATTGGATTAATCCCCATTATGGATTAATCATGTCGGTAATTGTATAAGGACCAAATCCCCTTTTGCGGATTGGTCATCGGACAATTACAAAGGGCAGAATAAGAAGTCGGCCCCAACAGTTA
>JZKD02S0305251.1:0-19833 GCA_000966675.3 Picea glauca | reverse complement strand
AAGTCAAAGTGAAAATAGACAAAAGTACAAGGTACAAAGTGTCATGTCCTTCCCTCATGTGCTAAGGAGGTCAAAAGAACATGGGGAACACCTCCCAAGGTACAAATCTCAACACATACTACCTATTATAGAGTTGGACAAAAACGAATCTTCAAGTTTTACATAACCCATGCGATCATAACCTTTAAATAGTGAAATCGTATTTCAATCGAGGGTTTCCCCCTTTGTATTTTCTTTTAAGAATGGAAGATACAAGTAACAAACTATCTATATGAGCTTGGTATAAGACTACCACAACAATAATGTTCTAGCGTGGAACCTGTATCACCTTAAACAAATAATTGGGTGGCTATTTCCTTTTAATACCACAAGTTAGAACTCGAATACCTTTTGAGTGAGGTGACCTCGTCAATCCACATCCTTAGAGCGATCAAGTCCTGTAGACGAAAGATCGATAATACTAGTAAACAAAATTATGAAATGAATCAACGAAATTTAAAGATAGAGTAATGTTCAGGACAAATTTATGAAATTAAACATTATGGATTTAATACACGAGCAAGTACTTAGATTGAGGTTGGTGTGGGGTGTTTTCTTTCTCCATCAACAACGATGAGCGAGTGGTCCATAGCGCGAAGGGGAGGAGTGGAATTTGAATCGACTGATGGGTACCCTCGTAATGGAAACAGGGGTCCCATCATTAGTCTTGTAACCGAACATAATAACCAATTGATTAGAATGTATTAAACAATTAAAACATTATTGAACATGCAACATATATTGCATAACCAGAACAATAAAGATTTACACAGTAGAAAACATGTCTCATAGAATTGCCCAAATTTGGATGACAGATAGGGTTGCGAGTTACCAATCTCATAAATGATGTAAACTTACAATTGATGATAAAGAAACACATTCGAGAACGAAGTTCAGGATACTTAATTTTCCTTTCATTATGCTGAAGAAATAAAATATTTCTAAAACAACATCTAAGAGTTGATAAACCAGAGGGAGTTCCCACAGTGCTATGTATGTCGCGCAGAGGCATTTATTGGCCATTTGATACAACTATTACTATTCTATTTATGCTGAAGAAATTGTAAATAGACATGTTGTCAAACACAGGAGAATAGAAACATGGATCTTGAAGTAATTACTTTAATTAAGATAGGTTTTGAAATGTTTACACACAATGGAACAATATGGCTATCATGATCCCTGTACCAGTAAAAGTAAGGATACATATATTTAGTATTAAAATTCTGTAACAACAACAAGGAAACCTTATCACAACCACAAGGGGGAATTGGTTACGACCTTACAACATTAATTTCAGGAAGGTAATAAACCACAGTAAATTTGGGTGCATAACCCTTTCAAGAACCTTTAGCTCGAAGGCTCTTTACCTAATCAAATAGGAATATTAAAACGCCAGTTTAAGCGACAGAGAGATGATCGAGGTCCAGGTCTGTCGACAAACCCTCACAAATGTAAAAGATAATTTAACAAAAAATATAGAGAGTGATGATACACAATTACTCACCAGGATGTTTTATTTATGAAATGTTAGGGTCACTGTAAGAGACTCGAGTAGGTTTCAACCATGAGAGTATTCCGCATTTGAGAAGTCTAAGGATAGTTGCTTGTCGACAGAACCCTAAAAATTGCACACGAGACTATTCCTACTTCAAGAGAAGTCGAATCCATGTGTAAAAATTTATATACAAGTTTATTTAAATTTATGAGTAGCGGTTGGTTGGTCTCGGGGAAGAGATAGGGTTGAAACTGCCATGAAAGTTGGACTACCTTTTTACACAGAGCTTGGTTGGGGTTACCTACAGAGATTTCGAATAATGAAGGGAGGTCCTCAACCCGAAAGCCGTAAAAGAAAGAAATCACAGAGACAGTCTCTAATACATCCAAACCTTTCTGAAACTTTAACATTACTACAAATAGTTAAGTGTTGAGTCAGGTGTGGACTTACCAAATAAAGTGGAAAACTAGACAGTCATGTAGCCTCTTCTTGCTTTACGTAGAGTAAGAACCTCAATGTAGCTAGTTAAACACACATAGAATATTACAGAGTTTAACATTCAACAAGTTTTGTTACAAATGAAGAGAGCCAAAGGAAATGAGACTTGTTTACCCAAAAAACCCTCGTATGGTAGTGTAATGGTGAGAGGATGTCTCGATACTCTGGCCATGTGAATAAACGTGCATAGCTCGTTCCCATTGGACACAAAAACCTAGTGACCAGTACGTTGCAGGAACCTCATAACTTTCGACCAGAGGGTTTAATGGTGGTTACAGACAAGACTTAACTCCACATTCAACCAACCTCAATAACATCACTAATTCTCATCCTTGTCACCAAGTCGGATGGGTTTCCATTTTTGAATAGTAGACTGCTAGGGTGAATCAAGTATATGGCCAGGCTGAAGCTATGGCCCGACATGCCTAATGAGTTATCACCATTAAAACGTTAAACCTTGCATGCAATCGCAAACCCTCTCGTTACATCTGTCAGGCACCAAGTTATTACAACCGCTATGTTAAGGTTAACGAGGTTAGACTAAACATGACTACTATGTTGCAATAGGTTATAATACATGTATAGTAGTGGTGGGATCATTTAAGTGGGCCTAAGTACATGGACATAAGGATTTAGAGAGAAGGGCCTAGTGTAGTATAGATATTTATAAGGGCTTACACACATATATGACCTCAAGGAGATAAGAGGCCTTGTGTGGTTGTACTTGCGATACACCATATGAATTACACTTATGATTATACTCTATATTGTTATAAGGTAAGGTTTGTAGGTTCCATGACCTTTCTAGAAACACTTAGATAAGTTCTCTTTAAGAATTCCATAAGAAACTTAATGTATGGGATTAGCGTATAACTAAGTATTCTGATATGGATTATAAAGTAGAAAGTGTTAGCCCTGTTAAATGGTAAAACTTCTAGCAAGAAACACTTACCTGGAACCATTGATAAAGTAGAAATCTGTGAGGATAGAATTACTATAAACTTGTGGAAATTACCATATTACACCTCTTTAATGGATAGTTTTAAACTCTTGTCGGATTAGGACAAGTTGTTGTGACAAGTATAGATTTAGTTTCATAAGCTCGACTTCATGAGAAGGTTAACTACCTTGTTATTAGTCGCTTGTACTACGAATAAGTATACTTCGCATTTCGATAACGACGATTATAATTATAAACCAATCAAGTATAACAGAGTAAAGGAGTTTAGTGCACCTAACAATTTTTTTTTAGTTGGAAATTTTGGGGTACATTACAAGAAGCCCCTTCTAACTTGTTTTCTGACTTCATAGAATAAGACATGATTGCTTTGACTTGGTCAACCTTTGACTTTGACAAAAAACTCAAACTTGACGTCTTAGCTTGTTGAGAGTACTAGGAGGTGCGCTAGGTTAGGGAGCACTAGGCTATCCATAAATTAGGTCAATTTATTCACTTAAGGTTCCGTAACAAGAGGGTTAGGGTTTCGCTGCTGCAATAAAAACTTTGACTACAACTGCAACTGTAACTAAGAAAAATCCTCCCAATCTATCTTCCAGCGGTTAGACTGTCTGAAGATAGTGTGGGACCATAACATGTTACAAATAATAGGTTGGATTATTTAACCATAGACAATATCACAATATTGTCACCCAACCATAGGCCGAAGCCACCCCCGAGCACCTTAACCTTGACAGAGAGAACAATTATGGAAGAAAAACCTAGATCCAAAATCCAATCAAGGTAAAGTACCACTCTCCAGAGATAGTGTACCAAGAAGAAAGTCCAAACCATAACTAAGAGAAAGTCCAAGCCTAAAACCGAAAATACTAGTTGCAGTAGCTGCAACTGGAACTACTCTCCAAACTTACACACTTACTAGTGATTCGATTCCGGCGAAACAAGCCATTTCGTACCAATTGATACTCATGTCTGTAACCTAAAGAGTCTTGGATTCAAAGTGAAATTCAATGGTTATTAACCAATGCATGTATTTATTATGAATAGTTCCTGGCCCAACAATCGTGTTACAAGTAAATCTTCCAACATCACAATCTTATAGAGCGAGAATGTCCCTTCAGAATCCTTTTGGCACGATCTGTACTTTCTAACAAAACTTAATGCTCAAGTTGGTCATTCACTGAGGAAGCAACAAGTTTGATGGATTTCGAGATGTCACTTAAGGAAAGGACAGAATCAAGTTGGATAAGTTTGTAAGCTCCAACTCGACTAGATCTGGAGTGGAAGAAACTCTGAGATATCTAACAAGGAAACACATTTATTAGCGGAAAATCGCCCTTCTGAAAGGAGTACAACAAGCGACAGGTATGACAAAGAAATAATAAATAAGTATCTCCTAAAGGATTAACCAAAATAGTGGTGAAAATGCAGTTTTTTAAAAATTCTCGACAAACAAGGGTCTTTTAAAAATCAAGAATACAATGTCTAAGAGATCGAAAGAATTTCAAGAGGAAACAAGTCGACATTGCAACAAAAACCGAGTTACAATTTGGTTGAGGCCTCTAAAGGTTTAGGAAGCTACAATAAAATTTTAACACTAGAGTTAATATCTAAACCCATATTTTGAATCCAAGTACAGTAGCAATCCAAGTGTAGTAGCAAGCTTAACATTTAGACAACATTATAGGACAACTGTGATATTAACTATTAATTCATATATCCTTTCCAATAACTCAAATGACTATCAATTAAATTCATAAATATATAAAACTAACTTTAAAACTTTAAATAAACAAACTACTCAACATTATATTTATAACTATAACAATACTCTCAACTACTATTCCAAAGGGTGTACAAATATAAATTTCACATCAATATTGCACAGTAAATCAATAAATCATTTTCAACATGATAACATTCAGATTTCTCTGTAGAAAATATGTATATATGTAATATCATGTCTGTCATTCCTAATAATAAATATACTAATACTAATAACTTCATGCGTAATATAAATAATGGAAACCGACCACAATATTATACCATAATTTGTTATTCTCCAATGTTTACAGAAATTTCCTTCAATAGATTTGTAGTTTGAATTTGATTCACATTTATACATATGGGAAAACAATAGTACATGATTTTCAACAAAGATATTACTATCACATAAGAAATTTAACATAAAAATATAGTAACCAAAGGAGCTTCAATTTCTTGATAGCAATCCTTGATTGGAACTAGATACTTGAGTGATGTCCCTTTGTTGTGTTGGTTGTGGAGCCTGATTATCTTCCTGATCCAGAGGTCTTTGTTTTCAGCTGTGTTTATACCCCATGAAGAATTTACACCCCGAAAGAATGTACAATCATCCATGCGGGGGAGTGAAGAGGGGAGTTATCCCCTATGTGGGGCCAGGGGCAAGTGGGCCCCTACCTTGTGAATGTATATTGTAATTTCATTGTAAATATGGACCATTCATTATAAGATCATAGATCTGATGGTAGAAGTTATGTTAAGGTTTTTTTCCGTAGAAGGAAACCCTCTTTTATGAGGGAAATGTATTGCGGCTATGTATCATGTCGAATATTGTATTCTGAGAGAGGAGACTGTGAGAGAAAGAAGAGGAAGTTACAACGGGTTTTTTGTAGTTTGTGTCCCTTCATTTGCTGGATAATAATAAAGGAAGGACTTGGAAATTTCTCCGGTAGATGTAGCCCACACTGGGTGAACTATGTATATCTGTGTCTCTATTGTATTTTGCATCTTCTATGTTTTATTTCCGCATTTGTTTTATTTTATTTCTCCTCGATCCTGTGTTTCTAACAACTGTCATCAGAGCAAAAGATAACTTGTAGGAAAAGAGTGTTCCTGGTTCGAGTGGGAGCAATGACGAAAGATGAAAAATTTAAGGTCGAGAAATTTAACGACCAAAACTGTCAGTTATGGAAGATGTAGATGGAAGATTATTTGTATTAGAAGAATCTGTTATTACCATTAGGTGGAATAGAAAATAAGTCGACGGTCATGTAGGATGAAGAATGGGAGGTTCTTGATAGAAAGGAGGAACAATATGACCGAGCCTCACAACGTTAATGGCTTTCAATATTTCGAAAAAAAAAGACAACGAAGGAGCAGATGGATGCATTGGCTAAACTGTATGAAAAACCCTCGACATCCAATAAGGTATTTATAATGAATATATTATTTAATATGAAGATATCAGAAGGTGGGTCTGTTGCAGATCATTTAAATGAATTTATTACAGTTACTAGTCAACTAAGTTCTGTAAAAGTGAACTTTGATGATGAGGTCATGGCTCTTCTAATCTTGTGCTCATTACCCTAAAGATGGAACAACTTGGTCATGGATGTAAGAAACTCTCTCTCTGGTTCAAATACTTTAAAATTTGATGATGTTTTTGATGTTATCCTTAGCGAGGAAATGCGACGGAAAAACACAGGTGAGACATCAGGTAATGCGTTGAAAATGAAGAACAGGGGAAGAAAAAATGATAGAGGAAAGGGCTCAGGGAACCACGATAATTCTAGGAAAGGTAGATCCAAATACAGACTGGTAAATAAAGAGTGCTGAAATTGTGGGAAGAAATGTCATCTGAAGAAACACTGCAGTTCTCCAAAGAACCAAAGAGATGGACATCAGGAGAAAAATCAGGAAGCAAATGTAACATGTGATGTGTTACAAGATGCTTTGATTATTTCTATAGATAATATTTCTGAGTCTTGGGTAGTAGATTTAGGGGCTTCATTTCATGCCACACCCCATAGGAAACATTTTCTAGATCATGTTCAAGGTGATTTTGGACAGGTTCATTTGGGTGATGATGCACCATGCAAAATTGTTGGAATGAGAAAGGTAAAAATAAAGCAAAGGAATGGAAACCAATGGTTGTTGAAATATGTAAGACATGTTCCAGATCTAAGGAAAAATATACTTTCAACAGGGCATTTGAGAAATGAAGGTTGTATATCCATATTTACAGATAAGGCGTGGAAGGTCACCAAAGGATCATTGGTGATAACAAAAGGAGAGAAGGTAGGTACATTGCATTTATGTACTGGTAATACTGACTCTTCTATTTATTTAGCTTCTATAGGAGTGGATACAACACCGTGGCATCATAGGATTGGACACATGAGTGAGAAGGGGATGCATATACTTCACAAAATAAATTTGTTTACATATCTTAAACAAATTGATTTGGATTTCTGTGAGCATTGTGTTTATGAAAAACAGAATAGAGTCATATTTCTCAGAGTTAGAAAATAAAAGAAGAGTGAAAGGTTAGAGATTGTGCATACAGATGTATGAGGACCAACTTAGGTATCATCTTTTGGTGTCTCTCGTTATTATGTTACTTTTATTAATGATGCAAATAAAAAAACTTGGGTTTATTGCAATCGAAAAAAATATGATGTTTTTGATACTTTTAAGAAATCAAAATCTTTGGTTGAGAATGAGACAGAAAAAAGGTTGAAGTGTCTCAGATCAGACAATGGATGTGAATATTGAAGCAAGGAGTTTGATGATTACTGTTCATACCATGATATTCGTAGAGAGAATATAGTTCCGGGAACACCACAAGAAAATGGTGTGTCAGAAAGGATGAACAAGACAATCATGGAGCGTGCAAGGAGTATGAGATTGCATGCTAGTTTTCTCATACAGTTCTGGGAAGATATTGTTGTTTACTTAATAAATAGGGGACATTAAAGTTCTTTGTATGGTGGAATTCCAGAGAAGGCATGGACAGGTAAAAAGGTAAACTATTCTTTTATTAAGACTTTCGGTTGTGAAGAATTTGTCCATATTGATAAAGAAAATAGAACAAAGCTTGAGGAAAAATCCAAGAAGTGTACCTTTGTTGGATACAATGTTAATGATTTTGGTTACCTCGTATGAGATTATGAAAATAAAAAAATCATTAGGAGTAGAGATGTCATATTCAATGAGAAGGTTATGCACAAAGATCAGTTGCAAGGAAAGAAACAGGAAAAAAACAAAACCAGAATACACAGTGTTTGATGGGATCGCTGAAAAAGAAATTCCAAAAGTACCAGAAAATCAAAATGTACAACAATAGGAGCAACAGGTACCTCAAACTCCTGCAAGTGTTGTTAGAATATCTATCAGGTTAAGTAGACCCCCTAAACGATACTCTTATTCATTGTATTATTTATTGTTGACTGATTCTGGTGAACCATAATGTTATGAAGATGCAATACATGTAGACACTAAAAAGAAATGGGAGCAAGGAATGAAAGAGGAAATGGATTCCCTGGTAAATAACCAGACTTGGGATTTGGTTCAGTGGCCTACAAGAAAAAGAACATTGCAAAATAAATGGGTTTACAAGTTGAAGGAAGAAGATGGAGGAAAAAAGCGATACAAGGCTAGACTTGTTGTAAAGGGGTTTGGACAAAAGAAAGGTATATATTTTGATGAAATATTTTCTCGAGTTGTTAAAATGAATTGAATTAGGAACATTTTAAGTCTTGTCGCAGTAGAATATTTTCATCTTGAACAATTAGATGTAAAAACAACTTTTCTCCATGGGGATTTAGAGGAAGAGATTTATTTGCAGCAGCCATATGGCTATGAGGTTAAAGGAAAGGAGAATTTGGTAAGAAGGTTGAAGAAGAGCTTGTATGGCCTCAAGCAAGCTCTAAAGCAGTGGTATTTGAAGTTTGACAGGTTTATGACAGAATAAGGTTATAGTATATGCCATTCTGATCACTTTGTTTATTTTAAAAAACTAGAAAATGGAAACTATATTATCTTGCTATTATATGTAGAAGACATGCTTATTGTTGTTAGGGACTAACCCCTCACATAGGTAGAATAATATATTTTCATGTACTAAAGGTCAATATTAATAAGGCTTAGCAATAAGGAAGAATAAGTCAAATGTAAGAAGACCTAATAAATAGAAGCTTCTGCTTCTAGAATGATCTTCCTATAGATTGTTCTTTAGATAGACATATTTAGTATAAATAGGAGTAGAGGGTATGATAAGTTTTTTCTTGGATATTATTGTTATAGAGCTCTTCTCTGCTAGAGGTTTCCCCCTCGAAGAGGCAAGTGATAATTTCTCTCTATAATCAAAGTGTTATTTTTGGTGTTATTCTGGTATTATTGTTGTGTTGTTTTGGTTATATCATTGTTTATTTACCATTTCTAGATAATTATTTCCATTTTGCATACTATTTTATATCTGAAATATTACAAGTGGTATCAGAGCACCTTCCTTAGCAGAAAATTGTGGGTTAATTTTTTTTTTCCAGGGTAGAGACATATTCCAGTGTCTTAAAGCTACAGATATATGTCGTTACATACATAAACCAGCGGTCGAGTATTCATACATGAAGAAAATACAAGTGGTACTTAAGCGCACATATGTTGGCCACCCTTGTAACCCCTATTGGTACCCCTTCGAGTGGTAGTGCAACAAACAACACTTGTATACAGATCAACCTAGATCTCATGAAGCCCTCCACAGATAAACTGATCGGTTACTTCACTGCTATAGTGTTGCCAAGAACAACAGTCGAGAAGATACTCTCTAGTACCTGGCTAGTCGGGTAGTATGGCTAAGGGCACAATCTAGCCTCCTTAGTTGGTGCTCTGAGATACTAGGTTGAGTACTGCTATTGGACCCTGCGCGTATATCATAGAGCTATAACACAGGGAAAACCCTTGTTTGTAGAACTCTTGAATACCCTAACCCTTGGGATGGAAAAAAAAACCGAACAGATAAGATCTCTTACCGCGCAACTGTGTCTTATGCATTTAGGTTACAAAATTACTACACATTTATTCCTATTAAGCATTTGGGCATTTCGTCACTGTAGTATTCTTAAGTCAGAGTATAACTCCGTAGGAGTAAAAAAAAGGGTTGGATCCTCTTGGAACCATTATTTAAGACCTATCTCGTTGGATTCCTCTCTCTTCCCTTATCGCAGTCATACCTATCATTTTTTTAGCAAATTTTCTTTTCTCATGGGCCTGACCCCCTTCCAACACCTTTATTTGGGATTTACCCCATTGGATTCCACTCATCGCCCTAATCGTTGTGATACACTTCACCCATAACCCATTTTCTGTGTGGTCCCACCCGCCCCTTTTTGTGTTCCCTCTTCATCATGACCCACACCCGTAGCCAAGACTTGGAAGCTCGCTTTAATTCCTTGCACTCTAATTTCATAAAAACCCAACAAGAAGTGAGACAAATCAATATCAATGTTTTCACCATAAATAAAAACATGCATTCCTCCATTGATGCCAAAATGGAGGAACTCAAAAAAGACCTCGCTACCCAACTTGAATCCTTCAATACCCAGTTTGTCTCCTTCACTATGATGATCGGCGCCAAGCTGTATATCCTTGTAGATCTTCCCTCATCTGACCCACCTTTGCAAACTGAAGGTGAAACTTCCTCTTATTCCCAGAATTTTCAGCCCCATCACTTTTAGTGTGACTTACGCCTTCCACGTGTGGATGTGACCAAATTTGATGGCTCAGATCCCACTGGCTGGGTAACTCAAATGGAACATTATTTCTCTTTGTATGGCATTACAAATGAGTTGTCCAAACTCCGATATGGTGTTCTCCATCTAGATAAAGAACGTTGGCAATGGAGAAAAAATGTCTGCCAAGGGTATCTGGCTTGGACACACTTCATGGCAGAGATTTATGAACGCTTTGACACTGACACCAACCATTTAGGTCGTTTCACAAAGTTGAAACAATATGACACAATGAAAGACTTTATAGCTGCTTTTGAGCGATTGAATTTTCATACAGAGGGCATGTTTGATGATTTTTATGAGAATGTTTTATCAACGACCTCAAGGATGAGATTCATGCCAATGTCCTCATGGCTCAACCTTAGAGTTGGGTGGACACTACTAAAAGAGATAAGGAAGCACAACATGTTGTCTCTTCTCAAAATAAAAAACCCTCCTTTATTCCTCACACTAAACCAATCACTCCCACTCCTCCTTCTACTCCACTAAAGATCCAGAAATTGACCAGGATAGAAATGGATGAATGCCAACTCAAAGGCCTTTGTTATAATTGTGATGACAAATATTTTCCTGGGCACAAGTGTAAGGAACAAAATATTTTTATGTCCATCTCGGAGGATGTTTCAGAGGACGATGTTGAGGCTCCCCTTGTGGATGTGTCACATGAACCCACTGACATGACCCCTCTCTCCGACCCTCCTGAAGTCGAACCGGTCATTTCCCTAAATTTTCTCACTGTCTTCTCTGCTCCCCAAACCCTCAAGATAATTGGTTACATTAAGCATAGGAAGATCATGATTCTTGTTGATAGGAAGATCCCATAATTTTATTCATCACCGCATTGCCCAAAATACTAATTATTATTTTCGTGTCGTCAATAATTTTCAAATCATGATTGCCAATGGTGGGTCCATGAAATATGGAGGGCATTGTGAAAATGTGCATCTCCAAATTGGTAAGTACCACATGAAATATCATATGTTTGCTATCAACATGGGTGGTTGTGACATTGTGTTGGGTGCAGAATGGATAAGGAATTTGGGTCTCATTCTCATGGATTTTAAAGAATTAACCATGCAATTCGATCAGGATGGCCAACAATATAAGTTCCAAGGAATCACCACCGGTTCCCCGGAGAACATCAGTTCCCATCGCATGGAAAATATTCTCAAAAAATTTCGTTCTCGAATTATTGCGCAACTCCATGCCATTCAAGCCACTGAGACACTCTCTATGCCACATGACCTCCAATCCATCCTCTCTAAACATCAAGTGGTTTTTTCCACTCCCCAGGGACTCCCTCCTTCTCATGGTGTTCATGATCATTCAATTCCCCTTGTCCCCAACAACCTTCCTCCCGATATCCATCCCTATCGTCATCCCTTTTACCAAAAAAATGAAATTGAGAAAATTGTTCAAGAATTTCTCAATGACGGTGTTATCCCCCCTAGTACGAGCTCCCTACTCTTATCATGTGGTCATGGTCTTTAATAAATAAGGTTCTTGGCGCATGTGTCCTGACTTCCGTGCCCTCAAGAAACTCAACATTGAATACAAATTTCCCATTCCTATCATTGATGACCTATTGGATGAATTGAGTGGTGCCCAGTTCTTTACTAAACTTGATCTTCGTTCTGGATACCACCATATAAATATGAATGAGGCAGACATTCCTGAGACTGCATTTCCAACTCATGAGGGCCACTATGAGTTTTTGGTCATGCCCTTTGGCTTGTGTAATTCTCTCTCCACTTTCCAAAGCCTCATGAATCATGTCTTCTGTCATTTTCTTCGTCATTTTGTCTTAGTTTTATTTGATGATATCCTCATCTATAGTAAAACCTAGACAACTCATCTTGCTCATGTGGATCGAGTTCTCCATCTATTCTCTCATCACCAAATTTTTCTCAAACAATCTAAATGTGATTTTGGCGCCTCAAAAGTCGAGTACTTGGGTCATCTTGTTTGAAAGGTCTGTGTCAGGGTGGATCCTAAAATGATTGAATCTATGAAAGATTGGACTCACCCAAAGAATCTCAAAATCTTGCATGGATTTCTGGGTTTAATAGGTTATTATCGCAAGTTTGTTAATAATTATGGAAATATTGCGACACCTCTCACTTCTCTCCTTAAAAAGAATTCTTTCACTTGGACTCCTGCAACTGCTCAGGTCTTTCAGACCTTGAAGATGGCCATGTGCACCACTCCAGTCCTGGCCCTTCCTGATTTCACAAAGACCTTTGTCTTGGAATGTGATGCTTCTGGGAAAGGAATTGGCACAGTCCTTATGCAAGAGGATCAACCTTTGGCCTTTACCAACAAACAACCATCAGAGCGGAATTTGGGAAAATCAATCTATGAAAAGGAAATGTTGACTATTCTGCATGTTGTGGATCTTTGACACCCTTATCTATTGGGGCAACACTTCCAAATTAAGACATCATAAAATCTTCAAGTATTTTCTAGAACAACTCCTTTCCTCCCTAGAGAAACAAAAATGGGTGACTAAACTCTTTGGATATGATTATGAAATCATTTACAACAAAGCAAAATACAATGTGGTTGCTGATGCACTTTCCAGAAAATATGAAGATGAAGGGTCCCATTTTCTATCTCCTTCATTGTACCATATTGGCTTCAAGTTGTTTTCCAGGAATGACTACATGATCCCAAAACTTCACCTTTGATATGACAATTGCAGGCCAATTCTCCAGTTTCCCCAGGGTACTCTTGGAACAATGATGATATTTTATACAAAGGATATTTTTATTTAAGTAAACATTCAAAACTTAAATCCATGGTACTTTCTGAGCTTCATGCTACACCCATCGGTTGACACTCAGAGTTTACCAAAACCTATGACTAGGTCAAACGTTTTTTTTGGGGGATGGTATGGAGTAGGATGTTAGAAATTTTGTGGAAAAATGTGATGTTTGTCAACGCAACAAGGGTGAAATAGTCAAAGCTCCTGGCACACTAAAACCACTTCCAATTCCACCTGTTATTTGGAGGGATATCTCTAGGAATTTTATTGTAGGCTTACCTAAATCGAGAAATAAATCAGTCATCATGGTGGTAGTTGATAATATTTCCAAGTATGCTCATTTTTGTGCTCTTGAACACCCATTTATAGCCTCCACTATGGCTCAACTCTTCATGGATCATGCCTTCAATCTTCATGGCATCCCTCATTCTATTGTTTCTGATCACGACCCAACTTTCACCATCAATTTTTGGCAAGAATTGTTCAAGATACAAGGTACCCAATTGCATCTCAACACAACTTATCATCCCCAGACTGATGGTCAAACTGAAGTTGTCAACAAGTGTTTGGAAACATATTTGAGGTGTTTTGCATCAGAACGAAAAAATCAGTGGGCTCAATGGTTACCACTAGCTGAATGGTGGTACAACACTTCTTACCATACAAATACCCACATGACTCCTTTTGAAGTGGTATATGGAAAAAAATCCACCTTCAGTTCTCTCATACTTTCTAGGTGTCTCAAAGGTCCAAGTAGTTGACCAAACTCTTACAGTTCGAGAGGATATTCTTCATACCCTCAAAGATAATTTTGTCATGGCCCAGAATCGCATGAAGCAACATGAATATCAAGGTCGTTCTGAATGTCAATTTGCAGAAGGAGATCAAGTGTTTCTTCGACTGCAATCTTATAAGAAAAATTCCCTCAAGGTTGACTATTATAAAAAATTGGCACCCAAATTTCATGGTTCTTATACCGTTCTCAAGCGTGTGAGATAGGTGGCCTATCAATTATTTTTTCCCAATCATTCTAAGATCCAACCTATTTTTCATGTTTCATGCTTAAAGAAAGTGATTGGAACTAAGTTCCAAACTCAAACCAACCTTCTCGAGTTGGATGAAGAAGGCTCCATTTGGCTACAACCATAAGCAGTTTTGGACCAACATGAGCGTCATCTGCGTCAGTGCACCATCAAAGAGGTGTTAGTCCAATGGAAAGATACAACTCCAACAGATGCCACTTGAGAACCCGCTACCATTTTGAAACAATTTATTCATCTCAAGCCTTGAGGACACGGTTGTTTTTAAGGGGGACAACATGTTAGGGACCTAACCCCTCACATAGGTAGAATTATATATTTCCATGTAATAAATGTCAATATTAATAAGACCTATAACTAAGGAAGAATAAGTCAAATGTAAGAAGACCTATTAGAAGCTTCCGCTTCTAGAAGGATCTTCCTCTAGATTGTTATTTGGATATACATATTTAGTATAAATAGGAGTAGAGGGTATGAGAAGTTTTGTCTTGGATATTATTATAATAGAGCTCTGCTCTGCTGGAGGTTTCCCCCTCGAAGAGGCAAGTGAACATTGCTCTCAGTAATCAAAATGCTATTTCTGGTGTTATTCTAGTATTATTGTGGTGTTGTTCTTATTATATAATTATTTATCTGCCATTTCTAGCTAATTATTTTTGTTCTGCATACTATTTTATATCTGGAATATTACAGTTGCAGGTTTTAATATGCAGGCTATAATTGTGCTCAAGAATAAATTAGCTAATTCATTTGTGATGAAGGATTTAGGTGTTGCAAAGAAAATCCTTGGTATGAGAATAACAAGAGATATGAAAAATTGCAATTTGACATCATCTCAGGGTGAGTACATAGAGCAGGTGTTGGATAGGTTTAGAATGCAGAATGAAAAACCAGTGAGTACACCTTTGGCCAACCATTTCAAATTAACCAAATAAATGTGTCCCAATACAAAGGAGGAGATATAATACATGTCCAAGGTCCTTATTCATCAAAAATTGGAAGCTTGATGTATGTGATGGTTTTCACAAGACTAGATATTGCACATGCAGTGGGAGTTGTGAGTAGGTATATGAACAATCTAGGTAACGAATGTTAGGAGACAGTAAAATGGATTCTCAGGTATTTTAAAGATATTTCTACTCATGCATTATGTTTTGGAGGTTCATACACTATTCTATAGGAATATGTTGATTCATATATGACAAGTGATAAAAATAGTAGGAGGAGCACCAAAGGGTATGCTTTTACTGTAGGTGGAACAACAATAAGTTGGATTTCGAAACTACAAAAGGTTGTTACACTTTCAACAACAGAGGCAAAGTATGTTGCAACTACAGATGCTAGTAAAGAGATGATTTGGTTCCATAAGTTTATGGAGGAATTGGGAAAGAAACAAAAGAATAGTAGGTTGTACTGTGACAATGAGAGTACCATTCATCTTGGAAATAAATCAACTTTCCATTCAAGGACTAAGGATATACAACTTAGGTACCATTTCATATGATCTGTATTGGAAGATGGACATTTGAATTTGGAAAAGATACACACTAGCTAGAATCCTGCAAACATGTTTACAAAGGGAGAAACTGAGTTCTTGCTCAATTTCAGTTGGTCTTCAAGCATGATGGTGAAGATGAGATTTTTTTCAGGTCTAAGATGGAGTATACTCTAGCAGGTACAACAAAACTGGATTTGTTGTGATTAGTCTCCAAGTGGGAGATGTTGGTTGTGGAGCCTAATTATCTTCCTATTTCATAGGTATTTGTTTTCAACCGTGTTTATACCCCATGAAGAATATACACCCTGGAATATTGTACACCCCTCTACGCGGGGGGGGGTTGCAGGGGGGCTTGCTCCCCTGTGGGGTCCCAGGGCAAGTGACCCCCCAAAGGAAAAATTGTATTGTAAATGTATATTGTAATTTCATAGTAAATCAAGACTGATCATTTTAAGGTCACACATCTGACAGTAGAAGTTATGTTAGGGTTTTTTTTCCTAGAAGACAACCCTATTTTATGATGGAAATTTATTGTGGCTATGTATCATTGCGAATATTGTATTCTGAGAGAGGAGACTGTGAGAGAAATAAGAGGAAGGTACAGCAGGTGTGTTGTAGGTTGTATCCCTTCATTTGTTGGATAATAATAAAGGAATGACCTAAAAAATTCTCTAGTGGACGTAGCCCAGACTAGGTGAACGACGTATACCCGTGTCTCTATTGTATTGTGTATCTTCTATGCTTATTTCCGCATTTGTCTTATTTTATTGCTCCGCGATCCTGTTTTTCTAACATATTGTTCCTTAATAACATCCTTGAAAGAACCCCAAGTGGGTGCGACTACAAATAATGTAGACTCTTCGGTTGGCTTTTTCTCACAGAAAGTCTCTCACTAATGTTTGAAATGGGGAACGAACTTAAGGAGCACAAATGTAATATTTTCTCTATTGGAAAAGTTATGGACAAAAAAATATCCTTCTAGATGGTTTAACCATTTGTCTACCGCATCTATATCTATTTGACCTTCAAATATAGGAATATCAAAATTCATCTGTACCTTGAAGGGGGAGGTTCCTCCGCTTGAATAAGATGCGTCGCCTGTTGGAATTCGCTAAAGGATTTGCACAAAATTATCCATCATCTCGTTCCTCTGTCGTGCGAGGGCTTCCTCGAGCAACAATTTAAATGGATCTCCTACCATATAGTCTCTCGTTTTTTCCCCCATGGGCGGTTGTCGAGTTTAGCGAGGTCGATCTTGCAAAGGCTCAACTAGTTTGAGTCCCAATTGCTTATATCCTGACCTCGTTGGGGACATGCATAAAGAAACACATCAAGAGCTGACTGCTCTAATACTACTCATCCATATTTATGAGTGGAATAAATTGAAACAAAGATCTATAATATTAAAACAAAGATACAATGAACAATAACAAAGATACAATCAAACTTAACTTCTATTCAATAAATAAATCTATAGAAACTGTAAAATGCAAAATGAAACAATCTTGCTTGAATGGTGGTAGTTAATCTTTGAGAAGATATATGGCGGCTATGCACATTCTCCTAATCCCATTACAATGAGGCCTACAAGACTTTTTAGCATAAAAAAGTAATTAGAAAAAACATAGACATCCAAAAATCTAACCCTAGGAGATGAAGCGCAAAAAGTCATGTGGGCCCCAATGGGGTATGTTGGTACATCAACTTCTCGGGCTCATAACTTTTGTATACGATCTTTGTTTTAGGCGCACGATGGCCCGTTGGAAAGGTGTATCCGAGGAATACACATTTTGTTGTCACACTTTGTCTTTGACCATAGTGTGACTGTGGCGAGCCCAAAAAATGTTGTTTAGGGCCTCAAAACGACCTTAGAAGTTTGGCACCCGAAAAGCTAGAAAATAAACTACCAAGATGAAAACTATATGTGAGCCAGTTGGAAGAGGTGGGTGGCCACCGATATCCCCTGGATCATCGTTGTTAATACAAAAATTTCTCCAGGTTGGAACCAATTTGAGAAGTCCTATATCTTCTAGGTGGTACCTATCGAAGAAAGGCGAAAAAAACCACTCTGTTGATCCTAGCGTGGATTGGCCCCACAAAATTCCCTCAGAGATAGAGTGAGGTTCAAATCACCACCAACCATCATATAAGGATCATTCAATACACCATAATCAACCAGACTTTCCCAAAAGGAGATTATGTTAGAATAAGGTCCATATACATTTACCATATTGAAGTTGATACTAACATCCTTGACTTTCAATTTTACCGCTATGGCTAATTGAACTGACGAGGAGGAGGAGGCTCAAGCCAGGCTCCACCTAGTAATCAGACCTCTATTCCAAAGCATTGACTACACAGAATGACCAATCTTTCACCTAGGGCTCTAAAAATGCTCTAGATTTTGATCCATCACACATGATTTCTTAAATTAACAACACATCGAGATTTTGGCTCAAAATGAGCTTTTTGAGGGATATTTGTTTTTGGGCACCCCTAAATCTCTCACATTAAAGGAGAGAATGATCATGACAATGGATTTTTAAGGGCTTTCCATGCTCCAAGGACCCTTGAAATGGTGGCTTGTTTGCATTTAAGAATGTCCAAAATGACTCATTATTGAGCTTTAAGTAGATATCATTTTTGCCTAATAGAATTGGGCTAAATGGGGTTGAGGCAAAGAGGAGTCTTCCTTTAACCTAGATCTCAGCCTCAATGCATATTATTTTTTAGGAAGAAAGGCCTCCACCAGGGCTAAATGGGGTTGAGGCAAAGAGGAGTCTTCCTTTAACCTAGATCTCAGCCTCAATGCATATTATTTTTTAGGAAGAAAGGCCTCCACAACACTAGGACATGATCAGACTCAAGGAAACATCAACATGGGACAAGGAATTCAATATACCAACACCAACAAATGAATTTAACATGGGGGATGGGATACGAGTAATCTTACCACAAGAGCCATTCAATTGAGCCTAGATATCCATCAACCGAGCCAAGCGACTGTCTTCTACCTGGGAAAAACTGATTTTTTAACCTACATCTTCAACGACCTCCTCAAAATAGCAGGAGCCCTATTGCACTAGGATTATAGGCGACCCACCTCATGACATGAGACGAAACGAAAGGGAAACCTCCACCTTCTGATGCCAACTATGTTCTCCATATATCAAATCCACATTGCTAACCAAGCCATCCCGAAGGTCGACCTCAATTTGAATCCACGCCCACCTTCTATCATCTTTGTGTTCCCAATTAGGTTCCAAGCCTACTAAAACCCTGAGCTTATTATTGATGATTTTCCATGGTTTCTTTAGACCAAAAGACCAAAGGAATCCCTGGAAGAATAGCCCAGACTATAAATACTGCGTCGAGCTCCTTGGTTAGGTCAAAATCCACATGCCAATTCCAGAGAATCAATCGTGATGGTTCCCAAGTCGTCACAATCTGCTTCCGAGTGAAAAATAAAAACCAACCATCCTCTCATAAGGACATGGAACATGTAGTCAAGCTTGGGTTCCTAATCTTGGTCGATTAGGCGATTTCCACTAAACTTCCCAACCAATGTCGTGCCATAGAACTTGCAGACATCCGCAACCGCAACATCCCTACCGACCACCATCTGTACTGATTCTGGACAAACCCTAACAAACTTTTTACAGGATTTCCTTTCACCTATGTTCGCATTAGCCTTTGCACCAAAAGAAATCCCCGCCTTACCACCCGTTTCCGCAGACACTAGAAGGGAGGGTTTGGGGTTTGGGAAAGGAGGAAGGAGTAACCTCATTTTCTCTTTTCCTTCGAAAGAAGCCCCACATTAACTGCCAGAATGCCTTCCAATGCCTCTGAAATGACGTGCTACTATGTGCCATTACTTCTTCCTTATGTGAGATCTGCGGAGAAGCCCGAGACCAATATGGATAATCTCCATTGTAGAAGTCGGACTGAGCCCTAAATGCTTGGCATTTATGCGGACTAGGCTTGTAAT
>JZKD02S0305250.1:306826-319737 GCA_000966675.3 Picea glauca | reverse complement strand
GACTGGAGAGCATTGAGTTGTATGGCTTACTGCTTCTTCACAAACACCTGGAAAAGATTCCCCCTTACCTTCTTGAGGAAAAAATATGACATCGACCATTCATGGATCCACAGATCGGCCCCAGGCCTTTTCTTGGCGTCCATCGCGTATTATGACCAAGATGACAATCCTGGATTTGTCTCCACTGTCTCCAATCCTCTTACAGGGACGTCGTTAGAACTTCCCTCCATCAACGATAGTACAGAATCGACAGAAAAAACCATCAAGGGCATAACTGTCATAGCAGGGAAGGGCCACGGCCACAATGGAGAGACATATAAAGTGGCAGCACTGGTAAAGTCGGGGAACGCACAGAGAATAGAAATCTATGATTCGTGTTTGAAGTCGTGGAATACGGCCGGATACCTACCGGAGAATTTTAAAGCCGGCCGGTTGGGGAGGAATAGGGCGATTGTTGTTTCCGAGGATTTATTGTATTATAAATGTAAGGAAGTAAATTCTCTGAGTTGGGGCATCGGGGCTTTTAGTGTTCAAAACGGGACATCCATTTTCATACCGTTGCCATTAGAGGATGTAGCTCGAAGGTGTGATGTACTGTTCAGTTGTGGATCAAGAGTGCTTCTAGGTACATGCATACGCGATGGTGACTTCAACTTTCTTGGTATTGTTATATCGGAGCTTGAGAAGCCAGAAATGGGTTCAAATCACCCACAGTTCAAAGAGATTGCAAGGATGCCACAGTTTGTTTTGGAAGATTTTCAGAGAAAGGAACACACTTCCACTATGTTTGGAAGTTTAATGTTGTTTGATTTTGAGTTTGAAGGAGTCAGGGACTTGGTGTGCATCAGATATGGGTGCGTTGATGAGGTGCTTGTTTATAATATAAGTAAAAATATATGGAAATGGCTACCCATTTGTCCAATAGAAGGCGATCTTTTTCGTTTTACTTCATCTATTTTTACCTTTGAACCTAGATTAGATATGAAAGTAGAAAAAAACAATCATGACCATGCTTACCCTCTCCAAATCAAGCATTTCCAACCATTTGTCTTTGCTATCAGTTTAACCATATTGTTAATTTATATGGTCTTTTTACCTCATTAAAGTAAGTTTAGCCCATCAAGCATTTCTTACAATTTGTTATTACCATCATTTTAAACATATCAGTGTCTTTTCTCATCATTAAACTAGATTTATCATTAATATTATTGTTACCATAATGTATAATATTATTTATGTCTTTTCTCATCATTAAACTAGATTTATCATTAATATTATTATTACCATAATGTATAAGATATGAATCATGATTTGATTCATTTAAGTAATTGATAATTTGTATTTTATTATGTATTTTTTGAAAAATTTATGTTGTAGAAAGAATTGTTTTTATCAAATTTTTCTAAACAAAATTGATATTCTCAATAAAGAATAAGTCCATTTTTTTTTTTAAATTCCTTTTAAAAAAAAGCAATAAAAAAAGGTTCATCCTCCCTTCCATTGAATTGAATACCTCAAGACATTAATACCATTCTCAATAAAAGATTGGTTTACCCTTCTATGTGTTTCCCCTTTATGGAATTTTAAGCACCACCACTTACATCAAGTGATGCTAAAAAAAATTGAAAATACAAAAAAAAAACTAATATGTTTGTCTTGTTAGAAATGGGATATTTCAGTATGTACAAATGGAAATGGTGTATTTCCTCATAAAGTTCAAAAAAATCTACATCTTCCTAAGTATAATGAAGTGGAAGTGGAGTCCAAGGGGCTCATATATTAATTGTTTTTAAAAAAATCTACATCTTCCTAAGTATAATGAAGTGGAGTCCAAGGTGTTCATCTATTACTTGTTTTTAAAGTGAACAAAAGTGAACAAATGGTCTTTATTTTTAACAATATAGTGATATTATTGTGAGTGTAATTATTTTGCTATGATAACACACATCTTTTTTAGCGATATGGTGATATTATTGTGAGTGTAATTGTTGGTCTACAATAACACTCACAAGGATAGGGATTGAACTTTTCACTCACTTCAAATATGTATTTTTTTTAAACATGTAAATTTTTTTTAGCAAGTTGTGTAAACATGTGTGAGTCATTGTTGTTTTGAATGTTTATTAGTTATGTGTAAAGATGTATGAGTGAGTGTTGATTTGATGGAAAAATGTTTTTACTAAATTAGTTTAGTAAAAACATTTTAAAGTAGAGAATATGACATTAAATTTGAGTATTTCTATAAATAATTGTCATATTAGTATAAGTTATATGTTTTACATATTGTGGACCATTTCACTTAAGTAAGTGCATTATATATGAAATGGGGCCAAGTACTAAGATTTAGGAGACTTCTATTTTGTTTTGTAAGTTATATTTAAAGTTTTTTATTTTATTTATTGTAGAGTAGGGAAGGTGTTTTTTGTTTGTCTTGTGTGTAAAATTCTTAGAGATAGACCACTTCTTTTTACACTTCCACTTCATCTTTGAAGGGCTTGATGTCGTAGGACATGGGACATTTTTGGCTAACACGGAGGTCTTCTCCTTGGCTAAGCTAACTGATGATGTATCATTGGGGGTGTTTCATTGTCAACAACTTAAATATCTTGATGACCTTAGTTGATATCATGTTCTTTTGGATACCACTATCAATAATGGAATGTAGTCGAGTCCACTTCACCCACATCTGTGAATGGAAGAGGCACTCCCCCTACTTAGGATCCTCTGACTCTTCTAGTTGGATCTTTGTAGTTGCAATGGTAGCACTGGGTTTTGTGTCAATAATTTTCTTTCCTTTATCTTTCTCTTAATTAGAGTCTAAGATAGATTCCAATTCTTTTTTTTCAACTCATCCAACAATGATTGTTTCAAGAAACATTCAACAATGTTATGCTAGGGGATTTTGTGGAACTCACACCTCTTTCTAGTGTCCTTCTTTGACTTATTGTTATCCTTCTTTGCATGTGGCTTGGATCAGTTATCTAAAGGTTGGTTATCCTTTATTTGTCCTTTATTTTATGAATTGGGGCCACCTTTAGCATGCTTCTGTTGCAATGGATTATTAGACCCAAACTCCTGCTTATTCCCCTGCTTAGTTTTTTGATTGATTTAACAACATATTGATAAGTATATCTCAGTGAGGAGATGTCCAAGAAATCCATATTTGTTTGGATGTACTTGTGTAGGCCACTATGGTACTTCAAAACTAGGTGCCTCTCAGAGTCTTTGATACCTATCTCTGAGCGTAAGGTATTGAATATATTGGTGTACTCTAGCATCATCTAGTCTCTCTCCTGGCGTAGAGTTGTCCATATTGTGTATACTTGGTCATCACAATTTTTGATAGGGAATAATTCCTCCTTGAGGGCATCAACAAAAATTGCTCAAGTGGGTTATATCATAAATGTTGTAGACTCATCTCCATCATGTCGCTCTGAGTAATTTTCCCACTAATCTTTGACATGGGGAAGGACCTTAAGAAGTGAAAAAGTGATATTTTTGATGTCCAAATTTTTTTGAACAGAGTAATTTAACCCTCTAACAAATTTAACCATTTCTCCAAAGCATTTGCATCTATCTTTCCTCCAAATAAAGGATTGCCAAAGTTAACTTGAACCTTGAATGGTGTCGCACCTCTTAAATGGTTACTTGTTGAATATTTTTTGGTCATCGTTGGCATTCGTCAAAGGAAATGGGTGAAATTTTCCATCATCTCATTCCTTTATCATGCAAGGGATTCCTTGAGAAACAACTTGATAGGATCTCTTGCTCCATCATCTCTCTTTTCATCCACCATGGGAGGTTTCTTGGGCTAGTGAGAGTGGTCTTCCCCAAGTGAAAATAGTTCAAGACTCAACTCTCTATGCCCTAACCTCATCAAGGAAATGCTCTAAGAAAAAACAAAGAACAGATTGCTCTGATACCACTGATTTGGATTATATAGATAATGAAATTAAAGGTAGGAATATAAATGGAAACACACACACACACATAGAGCTATTGTAGGGATCACAATAATACACTTAGAACCAAATTCTATTAATAAATGAAATATGGATAAACCATGGAATGCAAAGCAATACAAGCTAGCTAGAATGGTGGTATCTTATCTCTAAAGAGAGAGGTGTTGGCTACACTCATTCGCAAGTAGACATTAAAAGAGGTCAAAATGGTCTTTTAACATAAAGTACATAAAGTCCACTCCCTTGATCATGTGCTCTATTTGTTGGGGGCGGAGCATCCCATAGATGGTAGGGTAGTATTTCATTCTAACTACTACACTACAAATAAATAACCCTACTTGTGACACCTTGGTCAAATAATTCTTCATTAATTAAAGTCAATTTTACTTCACAGTAATAATATTTGGTCAAGAAATAACATACTTATGGCATTGTGAGAAAAATAAAGCAATTGGGTTTCGCCATATGACACACTAATTTCTCCTCAAATTTGAAAGAAACAATGAAATAAAGGAAGAAAGAGGTGTTGGTGGTTAATATATATGTTAAACACTGATACTAAGAGTATAAATTGAAATTTTCAATTCCTCCACACTTTGAAACAAAGATACGTAAAACTTTGTAATAATTTTTAGCATATTATTTTTATGGAGGTCATTTACTTATATAGAAGACTATGCATCCATTCCCTGTAATTGAAATGTGAATTTTGTTAGAAAAGAGGGGGCTTCAATTTTAGTTTATGTGCAAGAAATTGATGGTTAAGAAACTGTACATAGGATTCACCTTGTTGACCAATATCTTGTCAAGTTCATTCAAAACGGGGGGGATTAAATTGTGAAAAATAAAGTCAATATATTGTAGGTATCAGGGGAGGATGTGGGGAATCAAGGGATTTATAGGTATTGAGGGGGTATAAATCATGAAGACAAAATACTATAGGTATTTATAGGTATTGAGGGGATACTAGACAAAATACTATGAAGACATGAATAATTATGCAAAAGAGGAAGACACAATCATGATGAAGTGAACAAGAGGCAAAATTTGACAAAGATGACGCAGCCATAGCAGGATGAAAGAATATGAATAAAAAGATGAAGATGTAAACTCCAAAAATAAGAGGATGGTGAAAGAAAGTTGAAGAAAATAGACTCTTGGGAATGAACAAATAAAGCAAGAGAAAATAGTAAAGATAATGATAGTGAAGAAAGTAGAAGCAAAGTGCAGGAAAAGGAGAGAGTTTGAGGCAACAAAATAAAGTAGACGGAAGTGAAGCAAGGTACAAATAATAGTATTGTGTGTTGATGTAAAGCATGGAACCCATGAAGAATGATATCTCTAAGAAGTTTAATAGTCCTCGAATAATGTTTTTGATGACGAAAAGAAAATGGTCTTGGTCAATGTTTGTATAAGGGATAGATTAAGCCTGAAATGAAAATTTGAAATTGTATGTACCTAATTCAATGTCGATGTAAGCCATGAAGAGGAAAGTATACCCCCATAATTTGTGTGTTGAAGGTTTGTGGTCATATAGAAACCACTTGATGTAATGTATGGTTTGTGGTAAGAGGAAACCACTTGTTATGATATATGGAAGGTTTGTGATCAGTGATATATCACTTAATGTATTGTTTATGGTAAGAAGAAACCTCTTGAGGATGTAACAGTTCAGGGTAATCGAAAAACACATAGAGTGTTGTTACATGTAAGACAAAGAAAATCCAATATGATGATTGATGATGATGCAGAGGGAGTGAAATGATCATGACTAAAGAATTATTGTTGAACCATGTATGAGAAAAAAATTCCTAGAGAATTGACAGATACAATGACTGGTGACCCATGTATTCCAATGGATGGTAACCTTTTTATATGGACTTCAACAAAAACAATGTTTATGTTTTGCAAGTACAAGATGAAAATTAAATAATATTAAGGATGAAGAATGAAAAATACCAAAAGAAGAAGATTGCAGAAGATAAATACAAAGAGCAAAGATGATGAAGATGAAAACATGACCAGTTCAAAAAAAAGTTAAAGATTGCATATTGAGATCGCAAGTACTCGTTAATGGGGAGCATGAAGGATTGACTCCTACTTGTGATTATTTAATGTATATACTGTAATATTTTAATGATGTAGGGCAAACATAGAAGTTTACAGAAGAATCGAAGATGAGACAAAAAGAGAGATGTTAGGGATGAATATTGATCGAGAGATTTATGGAAATATTTAAGGAGATAATGTGGAGATAGTTATGCATATGGTTGAACTAAAAATATAATTATGACATAATTGTTATGGTCACCTATGTTTATATAAAGGGACCAATTGTACAATATAAATGCACAGGGGAATGGTACGATTTAATAGAATTTTCANGACTGGAGAGCATTGAGTTGTATGGCTTACTGCTTCTTCACAAACACCTGGAAAAGATTCCCCCTTACCTTCTTGAGGAAAAAATATGACATCGACCATTCATGGATCCACAGATCGGCCCCAGGCCTTTTCTTGGCGTCCATCGCGTATTATGACCAAGATGACAATCCTGGATTTGTCTCCACTGTCTCCAATCCTCTTACAGGGACGTCGTTAGAACTTCCCTCCATCAACGATAGTACAGAATCGACAGAAAAAACCATCAAGGGCATAACTGTCATAGCAGGGAAGGGCCACGGCCACAATGGAGAGACATATAAAGTGGCAGCACTGGTAAAGTCGGGGAACGCACAGAGAATAGAAATCTATGATTCGTGTTTGAAGTCGTGGAATACGGCCGGATACCTACCGGAGAATTTTAAAGCCGGCCGGTTGGGGAGGAATAGGGCGATTGTTGTTTCCGAGGATTTATTGTATTATAAATGTAAGGAAGTAAATTCTCTGAGTTGGGGCATCGGGGCTTTTAGTGTTCAAAACGGGACATCCATTTTCATACCGTTGCCATTAGAGGATGTAGCTCGAAGGTGTGATGTACTGTTCAGTTGTGGATCAAGAGTGCTTCTAGGTACATGCATACGCGATGGTGACTTCAACTTTCTTGGTATTGTTATATCGGAGCTTGAGAAGCCAGAAATGGGTTCAAATCACCCACAGTTCAAAGAGATTGCAAGGATGCCACAGTTTGTTTTGGAAGATTTTCAGAGAAAGGAACACACTTCCACTATGTTTGGAAGTTTAATGTTGTTTGATTTTGAGTTTGAAGGAGTCAGGGACTTGGTGTGCATCAGATATGGGTGCGTTGATGAGGTGCTTGTTTATAATATAAGTAAAAATATATGGAAATGGCTACCCATTTGTCCAATAGAAGGCGATCTTTTTCGTTTTACTTCATCTATTTTTACCTTTGAACCTAGATTAGATATGAAAGTAGAAAAAAACAATCATGACCATGCTTACCCTCTCCAAATCAAGCATTTCCAACCATTTGTCTTTGCTATCAGTTTAACCATATTGTTAATTTATATGGTCTTTTTACCTCATTAAAGTAAGTTTAGCCCATCAAGCATTTCTTACAATTTGTTATTACCATCATTTTAAACATATCAGTGTCTTTTCTCATCATTAAACTAGATTTATCATTAATATTATTGTTACCATAATGTATAATATTATTTATGTCTTTTCTCATCATTAAACTAGATTTATCATTAATATTATTATTACCATAATGTATAAGATATGAATCATGATTTGATTCATTTAAGTAATTGATAATTTGTATTTTATTATGTATTTTTTGAAAAATTTATGTTGTAGAAAGAATTGTTTTTATCAAATTTTTCTAAACAAAATTGATATTCTCAATAAAGAATAAGTCCATTTTTTTTTTTAAATTCCTTTTAAAAAAAAGCAATAAAAAAAGGTTCATCCTCCCTTCCATTGAATTGAATACCTCAAGACATTAATACCATTCTCAATAAAAGATTGGTTTACCCTTCTATGTGTTTCCCCTTTATGGAATTTTAAGCACCACCACTTACATCAAGTGATGCTAAAAAAAATTGAAAATACAAAAAAAAAACTAATATGTTTGTCTTGTTAGAAATGGGATATTTCAGTATGTACAAATGGAAATGGTGTATTTCCTCATAAAGTTCAAAAAAATCTACATCTTCCTAAGTATAATGAAGTGGAAGTGGAGTCCAAGGGGCTCATATATTAATTGTTTTTAAAAAAATCTACATCTTCCTAAGTATAATGAAGTGGAGTCCAAGGTGTTCATCTATTACTTGTTTTTAAAGTGAACAAAAGTGAACAAATGGTCTTTATTTTTAACAATATAGTGATATTATTGTGAGTGTAATTATTTTGCTATGATAACACACATCTTTTTTAGCGATATGGTGATATTATTGTGAGTGTAATTGTTGGTCTACAATAACACTCACAAGGATAGGGATTGAACTTTTCACTCACTTCAAATATGTATTTTTTTTAAACATGTAAATTTTTTTTAGCAAGTTGTGTAAACATGTGTGAGTCATTGTTGTTTTGAATGTTTATTAGTTATGTGTAAAGATGTATGAGTGAGTGTTGATTTGATGGAAAAATGTTTTTACTAAATTAGTTTAGTAAAAACATTTTAAAGTAGAGAATATGACATTAAATTTGAGTATTTCTATAAATAATTGTCATATTAGTATAAGTTATATGTTTTACATATTGTGGACCATTTCACTTAAGTAAGTGCATTATATATGAAATGGGGCCAAGTACTAAGATTTAGGAGACTTTGGTAAAATAGATACCATCATTTGTAGCTTTTTCATTGAAGTATTCTTTATAAAATGTTGTATGTTGATTACAATTCATTATAATATCTTCAAATTTAAGAAATATTTATTTGGGACACCATGATATGTGAATTGTTTAAAATAAACATAAGGATTTATGTATTGGTTTATTGAATCTATTTATAATCAGTTAAGTCATGCCATACACAATATAGATTATGTATTAGTCACTTAGTAATTATTGAAGAAATGATAAGTTCTTAGATTCATATAGAAAGTCTTATTTTTTGCATATGAAAGAATGAGAAATGTATATGTTATTATTGTACTTTATCTTCCATGCTCCAGGTTATCCTAACCCACAAATGCATTACCACATGGTCTATTTAACATATATGTATCAAAACGATTCAAGGTTTTTGGAAATTCTTGCATTTTCATGGTCATTAAGAACACCATTGATATTGTCCTATTTCCAACTCTAATAATGCTAATACTAGGCTATTTCTACCTCTTTCCTTATTATTAAGGTTAAGCATGATAACACCATTCTCTTAAGTTGATTTGATCAATATGGGGTGCCTCGAGCATGAATATTTTGAGAAACCTATACAATATGGACCAATTCTTAATGTAAAAACCTTAGAAAGAATAAGAACCTTATATAAAAAGGCCTCCTTCATACATGATTAGCATCTTTATATGATTTAAGTTCTTAATCTTGGATCTTAATCTATTGGATGTGTATTGGAATGAGGTTTATGATAATCTCATCCTATTCTTTTATTATAAAGGAATTCCCAAGAGGAACTATTGAACACTTTGAAGACCATCGAGAAATAGATATCCTTAAGATGAACAAACCCTAAGGAGAAAGGGTTTTGAGCCATCTCACGGTAGAAAAGTATGGATCCATTATTGTATCTTTTCTACTTATTATAATAGAATCTCCTTTCTTCCCCCTCCCAATTTACTTGTGTTGTTTTAATGTCACTTTTCATGCTTTATGTTTTCAGAGTCAATCAAGTAGATCTAGAAATATTTCTATTTTGTTTTGTAAGTTATATTTAAATTTTTTTATTTTATTTATTTTAGAGTAGGGAAGGTGTTTTTTGTTTGTCTCGTGTGTAAAATTCTTAGAGATAGACCACTTCTTTTTACACTTCCACTTCATCTTTGAAGGGCTTGATGTCATAGGACATGGGACATTTTTGGCTAACATGGAGGTCTTGTCCTTGGCTAAGCCAACTGATGATGTATCATTGGGGGTGTTTCATTGTCAACAACTTAAATATCTTGATGACCTTAGTTGATATCATGTTCTTTTGGATACCACTATCAACAATGAAATGTAGTGGAGTCCACTTCACCCACATCTGTGAATGGAAGAGGTACTCCCCCTTCTTAGGATCCTCTGACTCTTCTAGTTGGATCTTTGTAGTTGCAATGGTAGCACTGGGTTTTGTGTCAATAATTTTCTTTCCTTTATCTTTCTCTTAATTAGAGTCTAAGATAGATTCCAATTCTTTTTTTTCAACTCATCCAACAATGATTGTTTCAAGAAACATTCAACAATGTTGTGCTAAAGGATTTTGTGGAACTCACACCACTTTCTAGTGTCCTTCTTTGACTTCTTGTTATCCTTCTTTGCATGTGGCTTGGATCGGTTATCTAAAGGTTGGTTATCCTTTATTTGTCCTTTATTTTATGAATTGGGGCCACCTTTAGCATTCTTCTGTTGCAATGGATTTGTAGACCCAAACTCCTGCTTATTCCCCTGCTTAGTTTTTTGCTTGATTTAACAACATATTGATAAGTATATCTCAGTGAGGAGATGTCCAAGAAATCCATCTTTGTTTGGATGTACTTGTGTAGGCCACTATGGTACTTCAAAACTAGGTGCCTCTCAGAGTCTTTGATACCTATCTTTCAGCGTAAGGTATTGAATATATTGGTGTACTCTAGCATCATCTAGTCTCTCTCCTGGCCTAGAGTTGTCCATATTGTGTATACCTGGTCATCACAATTTCTGATAGGGAATAATTCCTCCTTGAGGGCATCAACAAAAACTTGCTCAAGTAGGTTATATCCTAAATGTTGTAGACTGATCTCCATCATGTCGCTCCGAGTAACTTTCCCACTAATCTTTGACATGGGGAAGGACCTTAAGAAGTGAAAAAGTGATATTTTCGATGTCCAAATTTTTTTGAACAGAGTAATTTAACCCTCTAACAAATTTAACCATTTCTCCAAAGCATTTGCATCTATCTTTCCTCCAAATAAAGGATTGTCAAAGTTAACTTGAACCTTGAATGGTGTTGCACCTCTTAAATGGTTACTTGTTGAATATTTTTTGGTCATCATTGGCATTCATCAAAGGAAATGGGTGAAATTTTCCATCATCTCGTTCCTTTATCATGCAAGGGATTCCTTGAGAAACAACTTGATAGGATATCTTGCTCTATCATCTCTCTTTTCATCCACCATGGGAGGTTTCTTGGGCTAGTGAGAGTGGTCTTCCCCAAGTGAAAGTAGTTCGAGACTCAACTCTATATACCCTAACCTCATCAAGGACATGCTCTAAGAAAAAACAAAGAACAGATTGCTCTGATACCACTGATTTAGATTATATAGATAATGAAATTAAAGGTAGGAATATAAATGGAAACACACACACACACACACACACACACACATAAAACTATTGTAGGGATCACAATAATACACTCAGAACCAAATTCTATTAATAAATGAAATATGAATAAACCATGGAATGCAAAGCAATACAAGCTAGCTAGAATGGTGGTATCTTATCTCTAAAGAGAGAGGTGTTGGCTACACTCATTCGCAAGTAGACATTAAAAGAGGTCGAAATGGTCTTTTAACATAAAGTACTAAACCCTAAGAGAAAAAAATCATAAATATCCCAAACCCTAACCCTAGGGATGGAGTGACAAAAGATTGTAGGCCCTAAGGTGGCTAGTTGATATGTCAACTTCATGGGGGTGAAATTTTTCATACAATCTCTATTTGAGGAACATAGTATAACTTGTTGGAAAGATTTAACTTAGAAGTACATTTTTTGGTAGGATTGGGCTTGCCATGGAAACTAGAGGCTCTTGAATGAATAATAATAATAATAATAATAATAATAATAATAATAATAACATCGTTTAATTTCTCAAAACAACCCCAAAAGTTTAGGACTCGAAAAATTTCCAAAATGGAGACATGTGTTGAGTTAGCGAAAGAGGTGGGTGGCTAGTATTGTTCAACTGGATCATCCCCTTACCCAAGTATAGATATATGAATTTGTTTTACTATGCATTTATGGTCTAGTTCTTAGGAAATGTCTTATTTGTTTCTTTAATAGGTCATTATTTGGTCTTGTTTTATTCCTTAGTGGGTTTCTTGGTTGGACAATGTTTATTTCCTTAATATCAGCCTCAACATTTGTTCTTGATTTTGTCTACTTGGGTTAGCTAGAGATTCTTTTTCGAGATTTCAGATGCCTACAACCATTTTGAGTGAACACAAGGGTTGATAAGGTTAAACTTGATATTCCCATATCCTTCTCTATTTAGTGCACCATTCACAGGTTATACACGGTAGATCCACATTTGTCTTTCATGGATATGAAGATCGTAGGGATTTTTTCTAGCGAAATACCTATGGATCTGCTAGGGTCTAGTAGATTCTTGAGTTTGACCCATGAATGAGTAGTTGGTAGCTTTATGTTTTTCTCAACAACAATTTTTCATGTCTTCTATTCCCTTGTAGGTTTACTTAGCCTATAAATGGAAATATTTTCAACTTTATTAATGTTCATAAAATTGGCTCTACTTTCGCTTTTCAAATCTTACCGAGGCTCTATCATATTTTCACAAGGATTGGGTTTCACCTTCACTCAAGTGCTTGGACCTCTTGGTTTTGTAGTCTTCATCAACTTCCTTATAGTAGGGACTTACCCTCATGGTTGTGTGTGTTCCTTTGGTTATATTCTTCCCATTCTTCATATTGGTTGAGTTTCGATCTTGTTTTTCCCCTTCTAGATATTTTTTGGATGCTCTCAATCCCCCTTTCATGGAATATTACCAATGTTAAATCATAGGAGAAAACCTCACAATTGAGGGTCAAATTTATCTACCAAATGGTAATATTGTTCCATTTTTTTATTGGTACGTTTAGTGTGTGTGTGTTTGTGTGTGTG